>OU383794.1:1216899-1291723 GCA_910950805.1 Acrocephalus scirpaceus scirpaceus
AGAGCCTGGGGACTCTGGGACAGAGTTTTGGGGACAGAACCTGGGGACAGAGCCTGGGGACAGAGCCCGGGGACTCTGGGACAGAGCCCAGGACCCTCCCTGAACCCTGGGATAGAGCCCTGGGGACTCTGGGACAGAGTCTTGGGGACAAAGCCCTGGGACAGAGTCCTGGGGACAGAGCCCTGGACCCTCCCTGGGGACTCTGGGACAGAGCCTTGGGGACAAAGCCCCAGGACAGAGCCCTGGGGACAGAGTTTGGGCCCTCCCCGAGCCCTGGGACTCTGTGACAGAGCCCTGGGGACAGAGTTTGGGCTCCCCCTGAGCCCTGGGGACTCTGTGACAGAGCCCTGGGGACACAGCCTGGGGACAGAGCCCTGGGACAGAGCTCCGGGCCAGGCTGAAAACAATGGGCAGAGTTTTTACTACTGTGAATGAGCTGGGAACTCGTGGGGGTGACCTCCTGTGACTTGTACAGTTGTGAACAACAATCACATGTGGTACTTTTCTCTCTCTCTCTCTCCCCCCCATCCCTTTTTTGGTTTTTTTGTTTGTTTTTTGTTTAAACGTTGCACGTGCTGCCGTTTTTCTTACAGAATAGCTTTGGTGGTACTTTAGCTTCTTTATATTGTAAAAAAAAAAAAAGGAAAAAAACCTCATTATCCATCACATCACGATAAAAATGCTTTCCAGCAATCAATTTAAATAAAAAAGAAAAACACTTAATTTACAAACGGTACCTGGCTTTACCCCAGCAGTCTGTGTGTCCTTCCTTTCCTGGGCCTCCCACAGGTGCAGCAGAGCTGCCACAATTCCTGCCTGGAATCCAATCCCAGGGTTGGGTCCCAGCTGGCAGAGGCAGCCAGCACCCTGCCCAGCTAAGGCAGAGCCAGGAGAAAAAGGGAATTCCTTTTTCTTTGGGAAGAACAGGTGAGTTAAAATCTTTTACAAAGTGAAAATCTTTTTTTTTTTACAGTTAAGGTGGTGCAGTTCTCACCTGGGCAGCGTTTCCTACATGACCAATTTTGCCTTCCCTTATTCCTCCATGCCAGCACAACATCCCCAACCCAAAAAACTTTAATTTAAAGTTTCCTTCTGCAGCACTCAGAGCCAGCTTGAACTGATCCAGGTTTCCATGGAAGCTGCAAAGCTCTGGGAGAGTCTGTGCAGTCCTTGAGGCTTTTGGGGTGCCAGGGAAGGTTTGGAGAGGACCCCAGAAATAAATCTGGGGTGGTTGGTGGGGCAGAGAGGACAAAATCCGCATCCTCCCCTTGAACCCTGTGCTGTTGGAAGCAGATTTCATGAGGGGCTTTTATTCCCTCTGCTGAGCACTTTTTCCTGGCCAGGGTTTTATTGGTACCAAAAACAGAAGCGGTAGAAAAAGCTGCAGAAGTCCAAGTTGAGCTGCAAAGTCCCAATTTGTGTCACCAGACGGGTCCTGGGTGTCACCTGGGCTGGCCCTACCTGTGCTCCTGCCTGGGACAGGGGCTGGGGGTGCTCAGTCCTCGTCAGAAATCTCCAGGTCCTGCACGACGTCGTCCCCACCCTGTGCCAGCTGCTGCAGGTCGGAGCGGGACAGCCCCCGGGGCTGGGAATTCCGGGAATTCCCCCGGGGTTGGGAATTCCGGGAATCCCCCCGGGCTCCTCCCCTGCCCTCCTCTGCAGGGAGAAGGGAGAGGGGTCAGGAATCAGCTCCAGAATTCATCCCCAGAGCCCTGCAGGGGCCCAAACTGCCCCACCCGAGGCTGGAAGGGAAATTGGGGGACACGGGACAGGCAGAGCCCCCAGCAGGGTCTGGGCTCACCTTTCCCACTGCAGGCAGGGCTGGGGCAGCTCTGCAGCAAGGAAAGGGTTAACCCGGGCCCCCTGTGCCCCAGCAGGGCTCAGGTGAAAGGTGGGGGCACCCTGGCACTGTCACCTGCAGTGTCACCTGCTGGATGTCACCTGCTGGGTGTCACCTGCAGTGTCACCTGTAGAGCCCCCAGGGCTCAGGTGAAAGGTGAGGCCACCCTGGCAGTGTCACCTGCAGTGTCACCTCTGCAGTGTCACCTGCAGTGTCACCTGCTGGATGTCACCTGCTGGGTGTCACCTGCAGTGTCACCTGCTGAGCCCCCAGGCAGGGCTCCCAGACCCCGTGGGGCTCCCAGGGTTTGAGCCTGGGGCTGCAGGAGACCCCCCCGAGATGAGATCAGAGGGGCTGGGGGGTGTCAGGGGCTGGGACACTTTAACCCTTTGCTCCCTGCTGTCCCCTGGGGCTGTGGAGCCCCCCCTGAGCCCCGGCATTCCCCACTCACCCTCGGACTCGCTGTCCTCTTCCAGTTCTTCCTCGTCCTCCTCCACCTCGTAATTTCCTTCCTCATCATCATCCTCCTCCCCAAACTCCTTGCTGCTGGCGTCTGAGCTGTCATCCGAGGCCTCCCTGCCTCTGCCTTGCCCTGGAGGGGTTTTCAGGGTGTGAGGGGAGCAGGGGGGAGCTCAGGAGTGCCAGGCACACCCAAGGGGAGATTTCTCCACCTCTCCCTGCTCCAGAGGCCCAGCACCTCTTCTGAGCCATTCCTCATTCCAGCTTTCCCTCTCTGCCAGAAATCCAGCTGGGAAACACAGGAGAGCAGCTCCTGGCTCTTTCCTGCCCCAATTCCCAGACTGGATTCTGTCCCCTCTTCAGAGATCCCAGCCAGGGATTCCTTCCTGCCTGACAAACATTCCCCATCCCAGGGTGTGCTGGAATTCCCAGCCTCCAGCACCTTCCCTGCTGCCCTGGGAGGATTCCTGGGCTGTGATCCTGCTGAAATTCCAGCCCACAGGAGGGGCTGCAGATTCCCTCCCCTTCCCTTCCTGCTGCAGACATCCCAAATCACACCAGATTCACCCCCAAACCCTGGGGAATGTCCCAGGCAGGCTGCACAATTTACTGTGGCCCTCTCGTGGTCACAGCCCAGGTGACATCACCCCTGCCCTCCGGGATTTTTTGGCTTGTTGGGAATGCTTGGAACATCAGGCAGGATAAAAGAAATAAATCAGAAATGCAGCAGGAGCAAAGATCCCTGTGCTGGTCCCTGCACAGAACCTGCCCACAGCATCCCAATTTTTGTTTTTGGGCTCTGACCCTGTGGGTGACAAAAGGAAGGGACAAGGGGAGGGGAGAGTGTGGGGCATGGCCAGGGAAAAACCACAGGGCTGAGGCTTTAAAAAGAGCTGGATTGAGATGGAGAGAAAAATAAAAACATCCCAAACACCCCCAGTGCCACTTCTGCTGAGCAGGGAATCTTTGGAACCCAGCATGAAACCCCTTAGGGCAGGGCCAAACTGACCCTGGGACTGGGGAGAAGGGAAATGGGATTGGGGACAAGGGGAATGGGATTGGGACAAGGGAAATGGGATTGGGGACAAGGGAAATGGGTTTGGAAAAGGAAAATGGGACTGGGGACAAGGGAAATGGGATTGGGGAGAAGGGAAATGGGATGGTGGAGAAGGGAAATGGGATCATGGAGAAGGAAAATGGGATCATGGAGAAGGAAAATGGGATCCTGGACAAGGAGAGGCCAGCCCAGCCCAGCCCCTGTACCTTTCACAGAGAATCCACCGTTCTCCTCCTCAGAGTCACTGTCCAGCTCAAAGAGATCCTTGAATTCCTTCTTATCCTCCTCCTTCCTCTCCTCCTGCTTCCTGCGCTTGATTTCTGGGAAGTTCAAGTCCTCGAGCTGGAAAGAAAACAAACCCAGAGTGAGAAGAGCCCTGGTTTGTGCTTTTCCATGGCCAAGGAAGGACAGGAATCTGTGTTTAAAGGCAGGAATTTGGCTGGGCCTGTGTGTGAGGGGTTCCAGAGGCACCCAGAGCTCTGCTGCTGCTGCTCTCATCCTCCCCTCATCAACTCCTTCCTATCCCAGCAGGGATAGAGGTGCAGGAAATTCACTGGAGGAGCTGTGGAGGGAGAGCCACGCTGGCCAGGCTGTGCTGGGCACCCCTGGAGCAGCAGCTCCTGAGCCACGCCCGGTTTTGGGTGCAGATTTCAGGATTTCAGGCGCTGAGGATGCTCAGGGTGTGCCCTGATGGGGATCAGGGGCCAGGAGCAGGCAGCCATTATCAGTGACTCCCCTCCACTGACACCACCTCAGAGCTCTTTGCACCTCCCCGGAGGGGGATTGGGGCAGGATTTACTTGGAGGGCTCAGACCAGCAGGGCAGAGATAATCAGGATGCAAATTCGATCCCAAGTGCTCCCTGAGCATCAGCTGCCCTGCCCTGGCCGGCTGCACAGCCCCGGGATGCACCCAGGGATCAGGGAAAACTGGGAACAGCCCCGGGTCAGCATCACCTGCCCCCCTGGCACCCCCCAGAGCACCCCACAAGGGCTGAGCACAGCCAGAGACAGGAACGGCCGGGGGACTGAGACAGGATGGGGTGGGGAGAAGGGATGTGGGGCTGGGAGCAGGGAAATGGGGCTGGGAGCAGGGATGTGGGGTGGGGAGAAGGGAAATGGGGCTGGGAGCAGGGAAATGGGGCTGGGGAGAAGGGAAATGGGGCTGGGAGCAGGGAAATGGGGCTGGGAGCAGGGATGTGGGGCTGGGAGCAGGGAAATGGGGCTGAGCAGGGAAATGGGGCTGGGAGCAGGGATGTGGGGCTGTGAGCAGGGATTTGGGGCTCTGCAGGGATGTGGGGCTGTGAGCAGGGAAATGGGGCTGTGCAGGGATGATGTGGGGCTGAGCAGGGATGTGGGGCAGAGGTGGGGCTGTGCCTTTGCCCCAGCAGGCAGTTCCAGCCATTCCTCCCGGGCAGTTCCAGCCATTTCTCTTGGGCAGTCCCAGCCATTTCTCCCAGGCAGTTCCAGGTTCTGCTCCCAGCTGGGCCCCACTGATCCTGGAGCTGAGCACTCCCCAGCAATCCCCACAGCCCAGGATGGGCACAAATCACCCAGCACTGCTGGAAACCTGTCCTGGTTTATCACCCTCCCTCCTGCTCCCCCTGCCTGTGCTGGGCTGGCTTTAAAATCCAGCCCAGGGGTGCCAGGGAAGAGATCTGGGACACAAAACGTGACCAGGGCACTGCCCCAGGCTGGCTCTGGGGTCCCAGAATGGTTTGGGCAGGAAAGGACCCAAAATCTCCTCCAGGTCCATGGGCAGGGACCCCTCCCATTGCTCAGGGCTCGTCCAGCCTGGCCTTGGACACTTCAGGGATGGGGCAGCCACGGGGTGAAAGCATTTTCCACAATTCCCATCATTTCTGGGGGACAGGGCAGCAGGGGGCTGGGACTCCACCCTCCCACAGTGCCCAGGAAAAATCCCCATCCCAGAGGCACTTTGGGGTCAGCACAAGCTGAGCACACCCAGCAGGACCTGGGGCTGGATCAGCTGTGCCCCCTGCACCCTTCTGAGAGCCCCCCGGAGCCTCAGGATGGGGAACCTCAAAACAAACCCCAAACCTGCCTGGAGGGATCCCCAAGGGCTCAGATTTGCACTGGCCCAGCCCACAGCCCCTCATCACACACCAGCACTAATTAGCTAATTTGGGGGCCAGCCTTTTAATCCCCAGCTAGAGGGTTCCTATTGCTGATTAGCCCCCATCCCATTAAAATCCGTTGGGAAAAGCAAATGGAATGGGCAGGAGGGGTCAGAGCTGTTGTGTGAGGCAGGCTGCAGCTCCCAGCCACGCTGCCTTTCTTTTTTTTCCCTGTTATTATCTTTTTTTTTATTTTTCCCCCCAATGGCTGCTAATGGGACATGGATTTTCCCAGCCCTAATGGGCCTCATGGTGTTCCCTCTCCTGCTGGGGCTCACAAAGCTGCATCATTAAACCACCAGTCCCCACCGAGCCACACAACAGCCCCATTCACCAGCAGGGCTGCCAGGCAGCCTCGTGGACAGAAAACCCCAAATCTGCCTCTGTGAACAGAGAAAACCCCAAATGTGCTTCTCTGTACAGAGAAAACCCCAAATCTGCCTCTCTGAACAGAGAAAACCCCAAATGTGCCTCTGTACGGAGCAAACCCCAAATCTGCCTCTCTGAGCAGAGCAAACCCCAAATGTGCCTCTGTACAGAGAAAACCCCAAATGTGCCTCTGTACAGAGAAAACCCCAAATGTGCCTCTCTCTGAGCAGAGCAAACCCCAAATGTGCCTCTGTGAACAGAGCAAACCCCAAATCTGCTTCTCTGTACAGACCAAACCCCAAATCTGCCTCTCTGAACAGAGAAAACCCCAAATGTGCCTCTGTACAGAGAAAATCCCAAATGTGCTTCTCTATTGACAGAAAACCCCAAATCTGCCTCTCTGTACAGAGAAAACCCCAAATGTGCCTCTGTACAGAGAAAACCCCAAATCTGCTTCTCTGAACACAGCAAATCCCAAATCTGCTTCTCTGAACAGAGCAAACCCCAAATGTGCTTCTCTATTGACAGAAAACCCCAAATCTGCCTCTCTCTGTACAGAGAAAACCCCAAATGTGCCTCTGTGAACAGAGCAAAACCCAAACGTGCTTCTCTGAACAGAGCAAACCCCAAATGTGCTTCTCTGTACAGAGCAAACCCCAAATCTGCCTCTCTGAACAGAGAAAACCCCAAATGTGCTTCTCTGAACACAACAAACCCCCAATCTCCCTCTTTACACTGAGATCAAATCCCAAATCTGCTTCTCTGTATTAACAGCAAACCCCAAATCTGCTTCTCTGTACAGGGAGCAAACCCCAAATCTGCCTCTTTATACTGAGATCAAACCCCAAATCTGCTTCTCTGTATTAACAGCAAACCCCAAATCTGCCTCACTGAACAGAGGAAACCCCAAATCTGCCCCTCTCTGCAGAGCTGCTCCAGCAGCAGGGCCAGGAGCTCAGCCCCACTCTGTGCTGTCCCCTGTCCCCATTCCCTGCCTGTCCCCTGTCCCCACTCCCCAGGTGCTTTCAGCCCTCCCTGTGCTCTGTCCCCTCTGCCCTGGGCAATCCCAGCCCCTGCTGAGCTCTGGGGCTGTCCCAGCCCTGGGACCCTCCTGCTGTGCCCTGGGTGATGGAATTGTGCCCTGCAGACACCCTGGGACCCTCCTGGGTGATGGAATTGTGCCCTGGATGATGGAATTGTGCCCTGCAGACACCCTGGGATGTTCCTGATGTGCCCTGGACGATGGAATTGTGCCCTGGATGATGGAATTGTGCCTGCAGACACCCTGGGACCCTCTTGGGTAATGGAATTGTGCCCTGCAGACACCCTGGGACCCTCCTGGATGATGGCATTGTGCCCTGGATGATGGAATTGATCCCTGCAGACCCCAGGGTTGTTCCTGCTGTGCTCTGGGTGATGGAATTGTGCCCTGGATACTGGAATTGTTCACTGCAGACACCCTGGGACCCTCCTGGATGATGGAATTGTGCTCTGGGTGATGGAATTGTGCCCTGCAGACCCCAGGGATGTTCCTGATGTGCCCTGGATGATGGGATTGATCCCTGCAGACCCCAGGGATGTTCCTGCTGTGCCCTGGGTGATGGGATTGATCCCTGCAGACCCCAGGGATGTGTCCCCATGCCTGCCCAGGGGCCTGGCCCAGCCACTCTCCCTGCACCAGCACAGACACTGCTCCCTCAGAGCCCTTAATGCAGCTCCTGGAGTGCCCTGGAGCATTCCCTGGGGCAGGAGATGTGGGAAATGGCACTGCCCACATTTCTGGGCATTTGTGGGCACACAGAAGTGCCAGCTCCACCCTGGCTGTCCCCACACTCAGGGTTTGGTACTCACCCTCTCCTTGCCACTGATCTCCAGCTGGATCTCCTTCTCCCTCAGCTTCTTCCACTGAGTGTAATATTTGCTCAGGGGTGTCCCCTCCTCCTTCACCTGCTTCTCCCACTGCTCCTGTGGAGAAAAGGGAACAAATTTAAACATTTTCCAAGGAATTTTCCAAGAAAAACAGGGAGTCAAGGGCACAGGGTGCAGACCCTTCCCCAAACCACAATTCCCAGCTCCTGGGCAGGAATTGGCAGGCACAACTCAGGGCTAAATGAATTCAGGTCGGTGATTGAAGCAGCTGCTGAGTCAGGAGTGGTGGGGCTGAGAATTCTCCTGAGGCCAAGCAAAGCCTGGGCACTGCAGGGAGAGCAGAGGGAGCCAAAAAATGAGGTGGGGGAATGGAAAGTGCAACCCTGAGATGCCAAAGCCCCACAGAGGAGCAGCTCTGGGGGTTTGGAGGTGCTTCAGCTCATGGCAGATCCCCAGATGATCCCAGCATTGAAATGGGAGCTCCCAGATTCCAATCCCTGCCTGCTCTGAGTCTCAGAGCTCACAGGAGGCTCTCCCAAAATGAGCTCAGCCCCCTCTGGGACCCTCAGGTGCTGAACATTCCCTCGTGCTGCAGCTGCAGGGGAGGGCAGCACACAGGGCAGGGCAGATGATGCTGTCATGGACCAAAAAATCCCTTCCAATGAAACCTGGAATTGGAAGGGATTCCAATTCCCTTGGATTTGGATGAATCCAAATCATCCAAATGGATTTGGATGATCCAAATGAAACCTGCAGGAACAAGGAAGGGAAGAGCAGAGGATCTTCCAGGACAAACTCTGCCTCCTGCTCCTTCAAGGGAAGGAAATTTTTCAATTTGTTCCAATTGAGGCAGAGCTCCCACGAGCACTTCCAAGGCCTGAGTGTCACCCAGAGCTGTGAGTGCTTCCCCCTGTCCCACAGCCAAGTGTTTATTTTTGAATTAAACATTTCCTGCAGGGTCCTGGGCTGGGTGTGAGGAAGTGCAGAGCCCATTCCTGCTGCCCAAAAGGGCAGTGAGGAGCCCAAAAATGGTGGGGAGCAAATGGGATGGTTAAAAACCCTTTTATCCTTCAATAATTTAGCACCCAAGTGCTGAAAGGGGATGGGATTGATGATTAATGTCAGATTAAAATTAATTCCTCACCTGACAACATCCCTTTAGCTCTAAAATCTCCCTCCCAGCACTGTTCCTGTTCCCTGGATCACCACAGAGCCCAGGAAAGCTTTGCAGGACCCCACAGAACAGAGAAGCAGCTCAGATATTCCCCAGCAGATCCCAGCTCAGGGGCTGAGCCCCAAAGGAGGAGCTGCCCTGATTCAGACACCCAGGCAGCAAGAAATTAAAACAATCCTCAGGTTCTTAGCCCAGGGTGGTGGGGAGGACAGACAGTGGCAGGGTGGGTGAAAATTTTGTTTAATTCAGCTCCAGAGCCTCCCCAGCTCCTCTGCCTCAGGGAGGGCCCGGGAGGTTGGGATTTGTGTCTCTGTAAGGGAGGGTGGTCACAAAAACCCAACAAACCTCCCCAAACCACGAAGGAGACACTGCAGACAGGAACCAGCCAGGCCAGCGGCTGCTGAGTCACTGCAGAGCCACCCAGAGCCACCACGCCCTGCTCCAGAGCAGCTCTGCAGTGCCCTGCCCAGGGACCAACCAGGGATCCGTGCTGTGCCTCAGGCTGGCACAAACCAGGCTGCTCTGCACTGCTGCCCTGCCCTGCTGCCCTGCTGCTCTGCACTGCTGCCCTGCCCTGCACTGCTGCAGCTGCCAGGCATGCACAAATGCAGCCTGGAACTGAACCCTGTGGCACAGGGACCAGGGATCCATGCTGTGCCTCAGGCTGGCACAAACCAGGCTGCCCTGCACTGCTGCTCCAGGCTGTGTCCCTGTCCCTGCAGTGTCCCCAGGCTGTGTCTCTGTCCCCAGGCCGTGTCCCTGTCCCCTCAGTGTCCTTGTCCCCTCAGTGTCCCCAGGCCGTGTCCCTGTCTCCGGGCTGTGTCCCCAGGCTGTGCCCCTATCCCTCAGTGTCCCTGTCCCCTCAGTGTCCCTATCCTGCAGTGTCCCCAGACCGTGTCCCCATCCCCTCAGTGTCCCCAGGCCGTGTCCCCATCCCCTCAGTGTCCCCAGGCCGTGTCCCTGTCCATCAGTGTCCCCTCAGTGTCCCTGTCTCCAGGCCATGTTCCTGTCCCCGGGCTGTGTCCCCAGGCCATGTCCCTGTCCCCCCAGTGTCCCCAGGCTGTGTCCCTGTCCCCAGTGTCCCCAGGCTGTCCCCAGGCTGTGCTCCTGTCGCCTCAGTGTCCCCTCAGTGTCCCCGTCCCCAGGCTGTCCCCAGGCCGTGTCCCTGTCCCCTCAATGTCCCCTGTGCCCCGTCCCTGTCCCCAGTGTCCCCTCAGTGTCCCCAATGTCCCCAGTCCCTCCCAGTGTCCCCAGTGTCCCCTCAGTGTCCCCAGTCCCTCCCAGGCCGTGTCCCTGTCCCTCAGTGTCCCCAGGCCCTGTCCCTGTCCCCAGTGTCCCCAGCTCACCACGGCCTGCACGTTGGCCACCCCGAACGCCGCCCGCTGCCTCCTGCTGCAGATGTGGGCCGAGTTCTCCTGCAGCTTCTCCAGCAGCTGCCGCACGGGCTTGCAGTAGTTGGCAACCTTGCAGTGCTTCAGGAAGGACTTCAGCTGCAGGGGGAACAGCAGGGGGAGAGTGAAAACCCTGCCAGGGGTTCCATGAACATCCCAGGGGGTAAAGGGATCTCTCAAAACATCCCATGGGGTAAAAGGAATCTCCCAAAACATCCCACGGGGGAAAAGGATCTCCCAAGACATCCTAAGAGGGAAAAGGAATCTCCCAAACATCCCATGGGGTAAAAGGATCTCCCAAACATCCCATGGGGGAAAAAACATCTCCCAAACATCCCACAGGGGAAAAGGAATCTCCCAAACATCCCATGGGGGAAAAAATGCATCTCCCACCCTCAGGCAGCAGCAGCAGCTGGGACTCATCCCACACTGCCATGGGATTTGGGGTCAGGCCTGGGGGTCCTCATCCCCTGGGCTGGGAGGATGCAAAAGCTGCAGTTTGCCCCAGTGCAGCTCTGTTACACTGCTTTGTTCTGGGAAAGATGCATGGGTGCAGGAAAAGCTCAGTGCTCCTGCAGCCTCAGCTGCCAGTGCAGCTGCAAGTGCTGTGCCCTCTGCTCAGCCAGATAAAAGAGGATTGTGGAGCTGCATGGACACCAGGAATAACAGGATCCATGTGGATGCTGCACAGCCAGAACCACAGGGAGCAGCGAGGGAAGGTGTGTGGGGGTTCAGGCTGTGGAACATCACTTGGGATTGGGGTGGGGATGATGGCTGGGACTGAGGAGAGACTTAAAATGGGTGTGGAGGTGTCTGTGGACTGGGAATGAGGGGATTTGGTTCAGTGGGAAAACCTGGTGCTGCTCCAGGTGTGCTGCACCAACCCAACCCCACCTGGCATCTCCAGCCTTCCCAGAGCTCAAACCCAGCCCCAGCTGGCACCCCTGACCCTCCCAAGCCCCAAACTCAAACCCAGCTGGCACCCCTGACCTTCCCACAGCTCAAACCCAACCCCAGCTGGCACCCCTGACCCTCCCAAGCCCCAAACTCAAACCCAGCTGGCACCTCCAGCCTTCCCAGGCCCCAAACCCAACCCCAGCTGGCACCCCTGACCTTCCCAAACCCCAAACCCAACCCCAGCTGGCACCCCTGACCTTCCCAATCCTCAAATCCACACCAAAAATGACAAAATAAATCTCTCCACCACCACCCAGCTGTGACACCTCCAAACCAAGGACTGAGGCAGCTCTTGGTGACATGAGGAACACTGGGGGTGTCCAGGGTGATTCATGGCCTGACCCCAGGGGCTCCCCAGCCTGCTGAGAGCTCTCCCAGCCCCAGGGGTGCTGCCCAAACCCTGCAGGCCCAGCTCTTTGCTGGAGCCATCAATAAACACACAAACACCACACAGACATTTGATTTAGAGAATGAGACCCAGGAAGGCAGGATAAAAAAGTGCAGCCCTGCCCTCAGTGGGGCCAGGAGATGCTGTCAGGAGGGAGATAAAGGTTTCCAGGCAGTAAATCCATGACTGCCTCCTCCAGCCATGGCTCCCAGGGCTCTGGGGAAGGAAGGGGAGGTTTCCCTGCTGTCAGTGCAGGTGGGGAGGTGCTCATCAGGTGTTCCTGTTCCTCAGGAGGTGGCAGTGCCAGCCAGCCCCTCCTGCCAGCACCCTGAGGGCTCTTTGCTGCAGGGAAGTGTCACCCTGTCCTTATAAATTTCCTCTAAACCTTCTGATTTTACATTTTGTAATGGAGTTTCTCACACTTTTCATGTCAATAATGATTATTTACATTCCTTTCTGGAGGAGGAGAGAATTGATGCAATTGGTGTGACCAGTGTGGTTGGAGAGGACAATTTCACCCTCCAATCTATGATCATTGTTTGAACTCTATAAATTCAAAGTCTGTAAAATAAACTCTCTTTTTGCCTTGGACACCTCAGTGTGTGTTCATTTTGTGCCCTGTTGTGACAATGTCCCCACTCAGGAGCAGCAGGGGCTTCCCTTGCCCCTCTCCCTCAGCACAACCCCAGCTGCCATCCCAGAAAAATGGGAATTCAGACCTTCCCTGCCTCCCCCAAAGCACAAAGGAACCGTCAGCACAATTCTGCTGCTGCTCAAGCCTGTCCTGCCCTCACCCCTCCCTTCCTAAAATATTTATTTTTTATAGGTGCTGCATATTTATCTGCATGAGGGATGCATTTATCATTCCATTTATCTCACTTGATCCCCCCGGCTGCAGCCCCAGATCCATCCCATCCGCTGCCACACACATCATCATTTTTCTTCCCTGGCAGAGGTGTCACCAGAAATCCTGGGAAATCCTGGGCTGTGTGGGAGCCCCACCTCGATCTGCCACAGCAATTAATGAAACCTAACGAGGTCTGTGTGGAGAGGCAGGGACACAAACAGGGAGGTAAAAAGATAAAGGACAGAGAGGGAAAATCAGGGTCTGTGTGTGCTTTTCCCTACTCTGCCAAATGGAACAATGGGGATTTTTAATTAAATTAGTTTTTTTTTAAAATTAAACAATTTTTACAGAATAAAAGCAGTTATAACCCCAATGTGTGTGTCTGTGTGTGGATATGGTATCCAGGCTCCACATCCCAGCCCTGCCATTCCTGGGGTTGATTCTGTCCCACTGCCAGCCTCCAACAAACACACCAAAGGTTTCTCCCAGCACAGACCACAGACCAAACCCCAGCTCCTCTTACTGGAAGTGATGCAGGGAAGCCAAACCCTGCCCAGTGGCCCTGGTGAACATTTCCCTGAGGACAGAGGGAGCAGCAGCAGGAGGAGCAGGGCTGGCAAGGCAAGGCAGCACCTCCTGCACCCTCCCTGCTGCCAGCTCCTGCCTCAGTGCCAGCTCTTCCCCTCCAACCTCCCCTGGTGCTCCTGGGGGCTCTCCCCTCCCAGCCCTGCAGGCAGTGACCACCACGGGTCAGCCCTGGGGCAGCAGCAGCAGCAGCTTTGAAGTGTCTCCCATCCCCGCTGGCTCTCCTCTCCTTTCATCTGCCCCGTGCTTCCTGCCTTCCAGGCAGAGAATTTGGGAAGCTGAGTCTGGAAAGCTCAGCCCAGAGCTGCTGACCAGAGCAGGAGGAGGAGGAGGAGGAGGACACAGCCCCTGCCAGCTGGAACAGCCCAGCCACGGCACTGGGAGAGGCGTGAGCTCACCAGGGAGGGAGGCTGGGCACAGATGGATCTCCAGAGCGGGCTGGAAGCTCTCCAGGAGAAAAGCCTCTCCCCACACGCCTTCCCCGAGGTTTTGGGAAGCCAAGCCCAGCCCGGCAGACGCCAGGAGGCTGCAGGCAGTGGCAGCCAAGCAGGAATCTGAGAGCAGCCATCCCCTGCAGCATTCCAGGCTGGGCCCGGGCTGTGTTTGGGAGCCACGGGGCCGTCAGCAGCTCCTCAGCTCCTCATTCCAGCCCAGCGTGGCTCCCACAGCTGCTGGCAGCGAGCTCGGGGCTGTGAGCTGCCAAAAGGGGGAGCAGGGATGGGCACAGGAGCTGCTCCACTGCACACACACACACACAGGGGCTGGCAGCTCCCCCAGCCAAGGCAGCCCCAGTGCCAGCCCGGGGGACACGGCCAAGAGCAGGGCAGGGCAGATGCCAGCCCTGGCAGGGACACGGAGCTCTGCGTCACCAGCAGCCTGTGGGGCACGGGCAGAGCTGCCAGCAGTGCCCCAAAATGTCTGTGGGGCACAGAGAGGGCCATCCCAAACAGCCTGTGGGGCACAGAGAGCTGCCAGCAGCACCCCAAAATGTCTGTGGGGCACGGGCAGGGCCATCCCAAAATGTCTGTGGGGCACGGACAGAGCTGCCAGCAGCACCCCAAAATGTCTGTGGGGCACAGCCAGGGAAATCCCAAAATGTCTGTGGGGCACGGGCAGAGCTGCCAGCAGCACCCCAAAATGTCTGTGGGGCGCAGAGAGAGCTGCCAGCAGCACCCCAAAGTGTCTGTGGGGCACAGCCAGGGAAATCCCAAAATGTCTGTGGGGCACGGACAGAGCTGCCAGCAGCACCCCAAAATGTCTGTGGGGCACAGCCAATGCTGCCCCAACAGCCAATGAAATCCCAAAATGTCTGTGGGGCACAGCCAGGGCCACCCCAAACAGCCTGTGGGGCACAGCCAGGGCTCCCCCAGCAGCCAGGGCCATCCCAAAATGTCCGTGGGGCACAGCCAGGGCTCCCCCAGCAGCCAGGGCCATCCCAAGGTGTGCAGGGGCTGGTGGCACACACCAGGACAGGCAGGGTTTGTGTCCCCACAGAGGGTGTGACAGCAGCCACTCCTGAGCTCACACAGAGGGCTGGGAATGAGGGAACACATCCCAACACCTTCACACGGAGCTGGGCTGCCTGCAGCTCCAGGGAGCCTGAGAGGGGAGGGAAGACTGGGGAGGAAAGGTTGGAAAGACTGGGGAAAGGAAGATTGAGGAAGGGAGGATTGGGGAAGGGAGGATTGGGAGGGAAGATTGGGGAAGGGAGGATTGGGAGGGAAGATTGCCATCTTGTGGAGAGCACCTCGGGGAGGCTGAGCACAAGGAAAAGCTGGGGCTCAGAGCACAGGTTCTGCTCCAGGACCCCACAGCAGCTCTGAATCCCCAAAAACTCACCTGAGTTCACCACCCCAACCCCATCCCAGAGCAGTTCTGCAGCCTCTGCCCCACTTTGGCTCCCAACAGAGGGCAAACTCCAGAGCCACCTTCCCCTATTTCCAGCTCAATTAGCTGTGATGCCTCTGTTCCTCCCCGAAACACAAATAAAAATTAAAATTAAAATTTTGAGGAGTTCACTGTTAGCTCACAGGACTTTATCCTGCTCTGTGCACACTCATGGCACCACCAGGAGTGTGTGTCCCCTTACCTGGATGACAGTGGGCAGAACCAGCTCAGGGAAGCCAATGCTGTGGGCTTGGCCATGGAGATACTCCAGCAGCAGGTCATAGAGCTGGTCAATGAGTCCGTCCTGGGCAGGAGAAACACAGATCAAGGCACTGGGCACGACCTAAACCCTACAGATTTCCTACAGCACCTAAATCCTACAGCACCTAAACCCTACAGACTTACCACAGCACCTAAACCCTACAGATTTCCTACAGCACCTAAACCCTACAGATTTCCTACAGCACCTAAATCCTACAGCACCTAAACCCTACAGATTTCCTACAGCACCTAAACCGCACAGATTTCCTATAGCATCTAAACTCTGCAGATTTCCTACAGCACCCAAACCCCGCAGATTTCCCACAGCACCTAAACCCTACAGCACCTAAACCCTGCAGATTTCCTATAGCACCCAAACCCTACAGATTTCCTACAGCACCTAAACCCTACAGCACCTAAACCCTACAGATTTCCTACAGCGCCTAAACCCTATGGACTTCCTACATCACCTAAACCCTACAGCACCTAAATCCTATGGATTTCCTACAGGACCCAAACCCTACAGCATCTAAACCCTACGGACTTCCTACACCTAAACCTACAGATTTCCTACAGCATCTAAACTCTGCAGATTTCCTACAACACCCAAACCCTACAGATTTCCTACAGCACCTAAACCCTACAGACTTCCTACAGCACCCAAACCCTATGGACTTCCTACAGCTCCTAAACCCTACAGATTTCCTATAGCATCTAAACTCTGCAGATTTCCTACAGCACCCAAACCCCGCAGATTTCCCACAGCACCTAAACCCTACAGCACCCAAACCCTACAGATTTCCCACAGCACCCAAACCCTGTGGTTGCAGAGATGGACACTCAAAGTGCTTCAGCAGAAGCACCAGAAGGCTTCAAGCATCAGCTCCTTGTTACCTAAAAGTCTCCTGTACCTTTTCTCTTTGCCAATCCCACGGGGCAGCTCCACACAGCTCTGGATCTTTCTCTCCTTCCCTTCTTTCCTTCTGCAGTTCCAGCTGGCTCCTTTCTGTCCCTGTCACAGCCACCCAACCCTGTTTGTCCTGTGTTTGTCCCTGTCCCTTCCTCACAGCACAGCCAGCAGCCTCCAACTGAACTGCACTCAGTCTTTATCACACCCAGCTGGGAGGGCACGGCCGTTCCCACTCTTGGACAATTAACACAGCTGAAATATATCAGGGGTAAGATTGCCTTTAGTAATATCTCTCTTTGTCTAATCACAAAACCCTACGGACTTCCTACAGCACCTAAACCCTACAGCACCTAAATCCTATGGACTTCCTACAGCACCTAAACCCTACAGATTTCCTACAGCACATAAACCCTATGGACTTCCCACAGCACCTAAACCCTATGGACTTCCTACAGCACCTAAACCCTACAGCACCCAAACCCTATAGACTTCCCACAGCACCTAAACCCTACAGACTTCCTACACCACCTAAACCCTATGGACTTCCTACAGCACCTAAACCCTACAGCACCCAAACCCTATGGACTTCCCACAGCACCTAAACTCTACAGATTTCCTATAGCACCTAAACCCTACAGAATTCCCACAGCACCTAAACCCCACAGATTTCCCACACCACCCAAACCCTACAGATTTCCCAGCCTGGGAAAGGCGTCCCCAGCCTTTGGGGACAGGGACAAGGAGCACAGTCCTTGTCACAGGCACTGCTGGAGGCCCAGGCCCCACTCACCCTGAAGGCTTTTTCCTGCAGGTTGGCATTGGAGAGTTTCAGGATCACAGCAAAGTTGATGGGCTTGGAGCTCATCCGTCCTGGCTTCTTGTTGAAATCCACTTGTTGGAAAACCTGGAAGAGGCAAAAATAAAATGAGTGTAAAGGTGATCAGAGCACAAAGCAATCACCAAAGATTATGCAGGTGGTGGGAGAACCACAGAGACAATCCAGAAACCCCAAATCCTGATTGCTGCCCCACAGCTTTCCTAAATATCCCAGCCAGGGACAGGGAGGGAACAAACACCAAGCACAGCTGAAGTGTGTGTGAAACTGGGATGGGGTTGGGATGGTGAATTCAGTTGATCTCTGGAGGATTCAGAGGTGTCCCAGCTGCTCTGGGGTCTTGGAGCAGAACCTGGTGTGAAGAGGAAACCAACACAAGCAAGAGCACAAGAAGCTGAGGTTTGTTCCTCAGCCCCACCTTCCTCACGGTCAGAGGTTGTGCCTCAAAGCTGGGGTGGGTTTTGGAGCTGTCCCTGAAGGTGAGGAGAGTTCCAAAGCAAGGCTGAGTGATGCTCACACCAAACTCACCACAATTATTGTCCCAGGGAGACCTGCTCAATCCAGATTCTCTGAGATCCCCACGTGGCAATCAAGGGAGGATTCAATCCCATTAAAACAAAAAAGAAAAGCCACCCACGGCTGAGATCTGCACACCTGATGGCACCCACAGAGGGTGAGCAGCACATCCTGCTCACCCACACTCTGCAGCACCCCCAGCTCCTCTCTCCCCGTGCCCAAACATTTCCAGATCACCCTTCAGAGCAGGAAATCATTTCCCTTCCCTCTGTGCAGCAGCAGATCCACCAGCAGCCCAGCAATGCAGGGATGCAGGGGAGGCTGAGGGGAGCAGGAGGCAGAAGCTGCTCAGGTCACAGCCGTGCCCCCAGGCCACAGGAGCAGGAGGCTGCCATTGATCCCTGATTTTATTTGTCAATCCAGGTTATTTGGAAGGGAGGGACGAGCGTGGGGCTTGTGCAAACAAAGAGCCCTTGCCTGGGGAATCGATGCCACAAACCTCGTTATGCACAGTTATTTCTTTGGCCCAAACAGAGATATTGATCCCACAGGTCAGACACATCTCAGGCACTGGGGGCTCCCTGGGATCCTCCCACGCCTCCAGGCAGGCAGGGAAGTGCAGCCAGAGGCTCTGGGGCTCACCCAGGAGGTGGCAGGGACTTTGGGAAGGGGAGGAAGTGTGGTTCCCATCCCCAGGGCTGACAGCCAGGCTGAATGATGTCTAGGAATTCCTTGGGGCAGGCTGGGAAGGGATAATGAGGGAGCAGAGGGCCACAGAACGTCAGCAGGCAGCAATGTGGCTGAAGGGAAAACCACTGGCAGACAGAGGGAAGGACAGGGCACTGCAGGCAGGAAGGAGAGGGAATTTGGGCTTTCCCCAGCTCCCAGTTTCCATGTGGGGAATTCCTGTGCCTCTGGGAATGCACAGACACTCAGGCTGTGTCTCCTGAAGGAGCTGAGTGTGCAGGAGGGAAATGCAGAGTTTCTGTCCCTCCTTCCACCAGCACAGAACCCACACTCAGACCCTGCAGAGCCCTCCCCAAAACCTGCCCAGAACAGGGTCACAAACTCCAAGCTGTTCCTTCACTGCACTTGGGTTTTTCAGCTGGAACAGAGCAGGTTTTCACCATCCTATCCTGCCCTGGGATCCTTCATTCCCCTTCCCAGCCCCAAATCATGTCCTTTCTGCAGTCAGGAACAACTCTGCCCTCTCCAAGGGATGACCACACAGTGTGTGTCCCTCCTCCTCAGGGCCAGCCTCATGCCAAGCTCAAGCCCTAACAGATATCTTCCTAAATATAATTTTTTTTTTAATTCTTAAAGTGTTTTGTGGGTTTTTTCCCTTCCATTTCCCGTTTCTGCAGTCAGGAACAACTCTGCCCTCTCCAAGAGATGATCACAGCAGCAGGATGGAGCCTGGGGAATTCCTGCATGCCCAACTCAAATCCTCACAGATATCTTCCTAAACATATATTTTTTTTAATTCTTGAAGTGGTTTTTTTCCCTCCATTTCCCATTTCTGCAGTCAGGACCAACTCTGCCCTCTCCAAGAGATGACCACAGCAGCAGGATGGAGCTTGGGGAATTCCTGCAGCCAGCTGGAGCTCTGAATTCCCCTGGCAGCCCCTCTGCACCAGTCCAACCCCCTGGGGATGCATTTCTGCACCCACAACGAGAGCTACAACTCACAGACAACAAAAATTAAATCCTAATTTCTCAGCAAGCCTGGTGCTGCCTGCCAGGGATTTTTTTTTTTGAGAAAGAGCAAAGTGTGAGGTGCTGGTGGGTGCAGAGCAGGGCCCAACCCACCTCGAGGATGAAGGGCAGCACAGGGATGAAGGTCCTGGTGCTCTGGGACAGCAGGGTCAGGGCACGGATGCAGTGCATGCGCAGGGGGTAGAACCGAGACGTTGGCACCAGCCTGGGCAGGAACAAATAAATACAAAATCAAAAAAAAATCAATTTTATCAGGTTAAATTTATAGATGAAATGCACCTGCAGCTTTCAGTGATACAGGAAAGCGTTTCTTACTCTGCTGAAGAAATCTGCACAGCAACCAGAGCTGCTGAAGCCACCCCATGGCTGGAAATAAAATTCCTGCAGGAGGAGGGGGGATGAAAAACCCTGACGGACTTTCACTCACGTTTCAAATAATTAAGGTAATTAAGACAAATTTGAACCAACTCCCTGTCAGGCTGGGACTGAGCAGAATCAGCTCCCCCAGGAGCAGGGAGAGAATGGAGAGCAATCCCTAAAATTCATTTCTGTCCCACTCTCCAGCCCCTCACTCAGGGATCTCCACTGGAAGCCTCCAGCATTAAAAATGTTGGTTTTGAACCACAGCTCCCAGGGGACAGACCCAAGCTGATAAATGAACCCCTCCCTCCCCAAAGGACTTGCTGAGCAATCCAGGAGAGCCCACAAAATAAAAAAACGTTTGGCCAGGCACCATCAATCAGCTGCATCCCCCTTCCAAATAGTGAAATAATTATCACTGGAGCCAGTGCAGAAATAAATCTGCTCTGCACCCCTGCTCTGGCACCTCTGGAGATGAGGAGAGCCATTCTCAGGAATTAATTGATGGAGGAATGAAGCTGTTAAGTGTATGGATTTACTGTAAAGCAAACCCATCCATTTCAGAGTGCCACAGCCTGCTCCACACCCCGGGGCTGAGTGCACAGGGACTGCCAAACACAGCTGGGACCCCCCCAAAGTGACCCTGGAGAGCCCCCAGTGCCTCCCCAGCACTTGGAATGGCTCCTGTCCCTCCCAAGGCTTGGTTTGGTTTGGCACAGCCCTGGTGGACAAAGGGGACAGGGAAATCTCCTCCCAGCATCAGCCTCTGCTCCAGGTGACCCAGGGCCCTGCTCAGGGACACCCAGGCTGGCCCTGCCCTGTCCCCTGCACCTGCTGAGGGGCTGGAACACCACAGGCACCAAAAATCCTCATTTAACCACATTTAACCAGGGAACAGTGTGGGCTGGATATTTCTGACCTGAGAGAATTTCAGCTAGCTCCTTTCCTAAGGGAAAACTTTCAGCAGTTTTCCCAAAACATCTTTCTCCTTTTCCCCAAAACATTTCTAAGTGGGCAGTTTTTTTTTTTCCTCATCACAATCTTCCCCAGCTGTTGTTTCCTATTATTTAACCAATGGAAAGAGGTGTCATTTCTATTGACCAATGAATCCCTTTTTTAGTGAAGTGTGCTGTAAAAGAAGCAAAAAGATTGTAAATAAAACCTTTTGATGTTCTGATAAATGTGTGGAGTGAACTTTGTGTTCTACTGCAACTGAACAGCTTCAGTTTTACAGCTCAGACTGGGAGCAGGGCACAAATCTGAGCAGACAAGGACAGGAAAAATTTAATTTATGGAAAAAAGGGATGCTGGAACAGGAGTTTCTGCTGCTACAAACCATCAGAGTGGAGAGGGGCCAGCACAGGGACTCAGAGCAGCTCCCAGGGACACGGGGACACGTGGTCCCTGTCCCTGTGCTGGAGCCAGGCGCCACCTCCTGGCACAGGGGACAGCAGGGCCTGGCACTGGGGACAAACCCCACAGCACAGTGGGGGCACCCCTGTCCCACAGAGCCACAGCATCCCCACCCCTGCCACTGTGCTCCTGAGCACCCCAGGCACCAGCCTGGCCCGGGAAGGGATCCAGCTGGGAGCTGGTTTTATTTTCTCAATGCTGGAATCACAAATTCAAGGAATAGTTTGGGTTGGAAGGGAATTAAAGCTCTCAGTGCCATGGGCAGGGACACCTTCCACTATCCCAGGGTGCTCCAGGTCCTGTCCAACCCGGCCAGGGATCCAGGGACAGCCACAGCTGCTCTGGGAAATCTACTCCAGAACCTCAAAATCCTTAGGAGGAGGGATTTTTCCCTGATTTCTCATCTGATGCCATCATTTCTCAGTTTGAAGCCACTCCCTGTGTCCTGTCCCTCCATCCTTTGGGAATCCTCTATTTTTCTTGTAGCTCCTCCAGGTCCTGGAAGGCCACAGTGAGGTCACCCCAAACCCATCCATGGGGGTCCCCAAACCTCTAAAGCCTCACCAGGCAGCACCTGCAGCTCCTGCCAGGCTGCTAAAACCCTGCTGAGCCTCACCCCATTCCCCTGCTCGGCCCCATTCCCCTGATTTATCCTCTGGAAAGGCAGGGAGCTGCCTGGCCCCATCCCAGGAGCAGTGGGATGTTTGCATCCTCTTATCTGATCCTTTAAATCTGCTTATCTCCAGCCCCACTGGGGAGGGTTTTTTTTTCCAGACCTGGGTTTTAAAGCTGAGAATCTGGTTAAGAGAGCTAACAGGATTTGGGAGATCACCAGAGATCCCCAAATTCCCTCAATGCTCCTTGTTAACAGCCACCTCAGAGCACAAACATTTCATCCTGATGTGAGGAGGGAGTTCTCATCCTGAAAATAACAACTGTGCCCCACTTCCTCAAATCCCAGCAAACAGGCACCCAAAATGCAGCTCCTAAATTGTATTTACAGAGCTGGGGATGAGGATTTTCCAAAGCAAGGCAGATCATTTTCCTTGCACTTACAAGGATAATCTGCCCAGGTTATTCAGGCTGAGATTTTTCTTACACAAAGAAGGAAGAATAACCCACACCACAACCCTGCCACCACCTGAATGGCTGCTCACACACACCTCAGGCTGGAAAATTTCAATTAAAAGCAGCTTTGAGGCCATCCACGGTCAAATCCACATCACAGAACCGTCAAAGGACACAACAAAGCAGAGCAAAAAGAATTTAAGAGTTCTACTCACTTGATACAGCCAATAATGACCTGTGTCAGGGGGTAGATGAGGGGCTCCATGACTTCACTGGGGTGGATGGTGCTGAGAACTCGACACCAGAAGTACAGGCAGTGGATGTACTGCCAGTTATAGACTGACTGGAAGTTCTCCTGCAGGAAAAGGGGGAAAAAAATAAAGCAGAAACTTGAAAATGTGGCACCTCACCCTGCCCAGGGAGGAATAACAACACTGCAGCTGCCATTCCCAGGGTTCAGTGGGCACCAGGCAGTGCCTGAGGGAGATAAAAGTGAATAAAACCAGTCTGGTGTGGCTGCTTTGAGAAGGACGAGTCCCCAGGCTCACAGCAGGCACTGGGATGTGGCCAAGCTCAGGAATCCTGAGCTGAGCACTGGAGCAAAACCAGCCCAGCATTTTTGGGAAAGACAGCAGCCAGGACAGCTTCACTGCAGGGTGGGAGTGCCAGGCAGCAAAGCTGCAGCTCTGGTTATCAGCAAGAGCACTGCAGCAGGCCAGCAGTGACACGGTGACAGCAGGGACAGCACCCAGCCTGGCTCAGAGCTGCCCCAGGCCAGGACCTGGTGTTGTTTTCAGGACTCTGGGCAGCTGCTGCAGCAGCTCTGAGTGCCAGATTGAATTTTCCTTCCCTGAAGGAAACCCTTCCCAAAAAGTTCTGTGGCTCTGCAGGTACTGCCCAAACAAACCCAGAGCAGACTGCACTCACAAGGTGCCTCAGCCACCACTTGTGGGTTTTTTCCCAGATTTTCAAGGCCCAGCTCATCTCTCCTGCATGGAAAGCAGGATGCACAAGGCCCAGCTCATCTCTCATGGAAAAGCAGGATGCACAAGGCTCAGCTCATCTTTCCTGCATGGAAAGCAGGATGCACAATCCATTTTTCCTGCATGGAAAGCAGGATGCACAAGGCTCAGCTCATCTCTCCTGCATGGAAAAGCAGGATGCACAAGGCTCTCCTGCATGGAAAAGCAGGATGCACAAGGCTCTCCTGCATGGAAAAGCAGGATGCACAAGGCCCAATCCATTTTTCCTGCATGGAAAAGCAGGATGCACAAGGCTCAGCTCATCTTTCCTGCATGGAAAGCAGGATGCACAATCCATTTTTCCTGCATGGAAAGCAGGATGCACAAGGCCCAGCTCATCTCTCCTGCGTGGAAAGCAGGATGCTGAGGCAGGGACAGATCCCTGAATTGCAGCCACTGGGCCCAACCTTGCAGCAGGGATTTGAGCCAAGGCACAGCTGGGCAGGGCAGGGCTGTGCCAGCTCTCCCCAGGTCACTGAGCTGGAGCAGAAAGCTTTTCTCAGCTTCTCCTGCACACAACAGACCAGCAATCTGCTCTGTAATCACCTCCCACCACCATCACTGCTCCATTTTAACAGGCTTAGTGCCTGCATTTGGACATTTTGGTGGTGCCATTCCCATCTCCAGTCCCACCACCCTGCCCAGCTGTGAAATCAAATGGATTTGCTCCAGTCTGAGGGTGTAAGGAGCCAGTGCAATCCAATTAGGGGATCTGCAGCCCAGACTTCATTTATCTCTGCTTGTTTATCCCCATGTCTGACCAGCCAGGAGATTTAGCTGGGCACCAGCCCTGCCCTGTTTGGGGGCAGCTGAACAGATAATCTGTGGGGTCTGTTTTGCTAAACAGAACTAAATCCAGGATTAGCAATCTGACTCAGATTTCCCAGGTCAGACTGGAGGTGGCTGGAGCCAGGGCTGCTCCCCAAAGGTCTGAGCTGCTTTGTTCAGTTAAATCCTTTAACTTGGACTTTGCTGGGGAGCTGCAACACCCCAGGGTGGCTCCTAAGCTGCTTGACCTGCAGGTTTTGGAACAGAGGCTGCAAACAGCAGCCTCAGAGTGGGAAAATGGTGCCCAAGATGGAAAGTGCAGCTCAAACTCTTCCAGGTAGGGAGAGAGAAGCAGCTCCCACCCTGCAGGAGGGTTTGGGTTCACAGACCCTGAAAATGATCCATGGGCAGGGAGAGCTCCCACCATCCCAGGCTGCTCTGAGCTCCATCCAGCCTGGCCTTGGAGGGATGGGGCAGCCACAGCTTCTCTGGGAAATCCATTCCAGGGACTGCTCAACCCTTACAGAAAAAAGAATTTTCTCCTGGTATCCAACCTAACCCTCCTGTCAGTGAATCCATCCCCCCTGGAAATAGCTGGACAGAGACTGTCCCAGAGGCTCCTTTCAGGTCCTGCAAGGCCACAATTAGGTCACCCCAAAACTTCCATTTTCTCCTCATTCCTGGCTGAAATTTCACCACAGACAACTCCCAGGTGCTCCAACAACCAATGACACCATCAAAGCCTGAGGAGGTCACTGCAATTCTTCCTCTCCACACATTTCCTCCTAGGAAAGGGGAAAAAAACCCCTTTCCCAGCAAGAGGAAGGCCCTTGGGTGGCCTCCTATCAGAGGACACAACTACCTCACCCCAAAACTTCCATTTTCTCCTCCTTCCTGGCTGAAATTTCACCACAGACAACTCCCAGCTGCTCCAACAATGGGTGAGACAGCACCAAAACCTGCAGAGATCAGTGCAATTCCTCTTCTCCACACATTTCCTCCTAGAAAAGGGGGATAAAAAACCCCTTCCCCAGGCAGGAGAGGGGTGCCCACCTTCTTCCTGAGGGTCATGGTGCTGTGCAGGTGGATCCCTTCCTTCAGAGACCACAATCAGCTCACCCCAAAACTTCCATTTTCCTCTCCCTCATGGTTGAAATTTTAGCACAGACAACTCCCTGGTGCTCCTTAGAGCCCCAACAACCACCAAAGCCTGCAGAGCTCTCTGCAATTCCTCCTCCCCACACATTTCCTCCTAGAAAAGGGGGATAAAAAACCCCTTCCCCAGGCAGGAGGGGTGCCCACCTTCTTCCTGAGCGTCATGGCACTGCACAGGTTGATGGGCTCCTTTCAGAGGCCAGAACTACCTCATCCCAAAACTTCCATTTTCTCCTCCTTTCTGTTCAAAATTTTTGCACAGACAACTCCCAGAGCCCCAACAATGGGTGAGACACCACCAAAACCTGCAGAGCTCAGTGCAATTCCTCCTCTCCACACATTTCCTTTTAGAAAAGGGGGATAAAAATCCCCTTCTCCAGGCAGGAGGGGTGCCCACCTTCTTCCTGAGGGTCATGGCACTGCACAAGTAGATCCCTCCTTTCAAAGGCCACAATCAGCTCACCCCAAAACTTCCATTTTCCCCTCCCTCCTGGTCGAAATTTTTGCACAGACAACTCGCAGGTGCTCATTGGAGCCCCAACAACCACCAAAGCCTGCAGAGCTCTCTGCAATTCCTCCTCCCCACACATTTCCTCCTAGAAAAGGGGGATAAAAAACCCCTTCCCCAGCAGGGAGGGGTGCCCACCTTCTTCCTGAGGGTCATGGCACTGCGCAGGTGGATGGCCAGCTGGCGGATGTAGATGAAGGTGTGCTGGTAGGAGGTGTGGGTGTCCAGGGCAAACATCTCTGTCAGCGTGCGCTGCATGAAGTTGATCATGGGCAGCACGTTGGGAGAGGTGAACCTGGAGTTCTTCACAAAGGCAATGTACATTTGCTGTCAGGGGAAGAGGAGGAGAAAAGCAGCGTGTTAAATAGGGTAAAAAGTATTTTTGGAGTCTTCTGTTCCTTCACAGGTGTGTCCAAACCAGGGCTGAAGTGTTGTTTTTATCAGAGAAAGGAAGAATCCAGCCTTTCTCAGAGGATCCTGCAAGGCCACACAATCAGCTCACCCCAAAACTTCCATTTTCTCCTCATTCCTGCCTGAAATTTTAGCACAGACAACTCCCAGCTGCCCCAACAACCAAAGACACCCCCAAAGGCTGAGGAGCTCAAGTGCAATTCCTCCTCTCCACACACTTCCTCCTAGGAGAGGGGAAAAAAAATCTTTCCCCAGCATGAGGAACACCCTTGGATTGGCTCCTTTCAGAGGCCACAACTGTCTCACCCCAAAACTTCCATTTTTTACTCTTTCCTGCCTGAAATTTTAGCACAGACAACTCCCAGGTGCTCCAAAAACCAAAGACACCCCCAAAGCCTGCAGAGCTCACTGCAATTCCTCCTCTCCACACATTTCCTCCTAGGAGAGGGGAAAAAAAAACCCTTCCCCAGCAAGGAGGGGGTTCCTAGGGCAGACAGGAGTGTGTTAGCTTGGAGATGTCCCCACCAGTGCTTGGAGCAAGAGGACAAGGCTGCAGGAGGGTCTGGGGCACACGTGGGGATGGCTGGGCACAGCTCTCCTGCTCAGGTGCCACCGTGGCAGGAAAATACACCTGGGGACTCAGCTGAAAGGGCAGAGCAGCTCAGGAGGATGGGAATTTGGGAGATGGATGTCAGCACTCAGGAACCTGGGAGATGGATGTCAGCACTCAGGAACCTGGGAGATGAATTCATCAGGCACCAGAGGCCTCCCCTGCTCAGCCTCTGTGCCCCCAGCAGGAAGGGCAGCAGTGGGAGGCAGGAATCCCCCTGCCCTGACAGAATTTCTGCCCTGTTTGGTTTTCTGGAGGGGGCCAGCATCACCTCCAGCACCAGCTCACGGCTCTGAGGAAGGAAAGGTGCAGATCTCACCTTGAGCAGGGGGCTGAGGTAAACCTCCTTCTTGTACCTGCAGATCTTGTTCAGCACCAGGAAGGCCAGGACTCGGACTGTCTCCTCCCCTGTGCTCCAGAGAGTGATGGTTTGCTGGGATAAAACACAGACAGGTGAGAGGAGGGATGAAAAACAGGGATGGGTGGGAGAAGGGATAAAACAGGGACAGGTGAGAGAAAGGACAAAACAGGGACAGGTGAGAGAAGGGACAAAACAGGGATGGGTGAGAGAAGGGGAAAAACAGAGAGGGGTGAGAGAAGGGATAAAACAGGGACGGGTGAGAGAAGGGATAAAACAGGGACAGGTGAGAGAAGGGACAAAACAGGGACAGGTGAGAGAAGGGACAAAACAGGGACAGGTGGGAGAAGGGACAAAACAGGGATGGGTGGGAGAAGGGACAAAAAACAGGGACAGCTGAGAGAAGGGACAAAACAGGGACAGGTGGGAGAAGGGACAAGGAGCTCCTTGCTGGCCACACAGGCCTGAACCTCCTTCTTTCCCAGCAAGAATGCAGCCATGAGGCAGGTGACACAGGGGTGGCACAGGGGTGGCACGGGGGTGGCACGGGGGTGGCACGGGGGTGGCACGGGGGTGGCACAATGTGCTGTCAGTCACTGGCAGCCCTTCTGTCCTCACACTCTCACCCAGGACACCACACAACAACCAAGGCTGATGTTTTCATGATCAATAAAGGAACTTGTTCAAAACCAGCACCTCTAAAAAACCACAAAATTTTTATTTGTGTGCTTAAACACTCATCTGAACTCTCCTGAGTGACTCCAGGTTCACCTGGTGCCCCCCAAAACCACAGACTCCTCACCTCACCTGCATCAAGGTGGTGCACAGCACAGGGAGGGCTGGAAAAGCCTCAGAAATGCCTGCAGCACCCTCAGCTGTGAGGTGTGCCAGCCTCCCAGCCCTCCCCACCACCATTTCCAGTCATTTCCACCACCAGAGGCACCAAAGTGCCTTGCAGTTGCCACCCTGCTGCCCTGGGTGTCTCCCCCACACCTCCTGTGTTGTTGCTCAGTGCTCAGCAGTTGTGACTGAGCTGCCACACAAACATTCCACCCCCAGCTCCCCGACAGACATTCCCAGGGCCTGGCAGCCATTCCTCCATCTGGGAGGAGGAAGCAGCTTCCCAAAACACCTCCCCGGGGAGCAGCAGCTACAAACAGAGCCACCCACGGGCTCACCTCGGCCTGGCGTCACCCCGTGGCACCTGGGGAGGGGCAGGAATCCCCTCCAGGAGAAGGAATTAATCAGCTGCAAGCAATTTCCAGTTCAAGCTTCATTCCCCCCGGTTATTCCATCACTGCTAAATATGTGACTAAGAAAGCTCCTGGAGCTGCCAAAGGCTTAGCAAGAGGGTGAAAAACCCAAATTTGATCATTCTGGCCTCTTCTGAGCCACATTTCTACAGCTCCAGGAACAGCAGCAAAGCAAGGGGAACACCACCAGGCACTGAACTGCCAGGGGATCCAGCCCAAAGAGCTCAGCTGAAGGGGGGAAAAGCCTCTCAGATCCCCTTACCTTGAGCAGGGCCCGGCACTGCTTTGGGAAGGACAGGTAATAGGGAACTGTGGAGTTCACGTGCTGCAGGACTGCTGCACCCACCGAGGCCTCTGTCAGGCAGGACAGCAGCTGTGGAGGAGAACAGAACAGCACAGGTGGCAGGCAGGGCTCACCACCCTCCCTCTGCCAGCTGCTGCTCCTCAGGAAGGAGCTGATGGAACCCCCAGCAGCTGGAACAGGCACAGGGCAGGGGACAGAGCTGCCCTGAGGGTTCATCCAGCCTGAAAATGGGAGCTCATCATGGCTGATGGTCCCTGAGCTCATCACACGGCTCCTCCCTTGTGGGCACTGCAAAGTCTCAGTTTATCTGCAGTGCAGGACACCAAAAATGTCACCTGGGTGCACATTCCTCCTCAGCCTGCAGGAGGAAATGTCACCTGAGCTGGCTGGCAGCACACCGGGTCCCTCCAGGGTTTGTGAGGCTGCAAACAGCAGCCTCAGAGTGGAAAAAGAGTGTCCAGGATGGAAAGTGCAGCACACCGGGTCCCTCCAGGGTTTGTGGGGCTGCAAACAGCAGCCTCAGAGTGGAAAAAATGTCCAAGATGGAAAGTGCAGCACAGGTGAGGAGAGAAAAGAAACTCTCACCCTGCATCCCCCTTCTGAGGGGGATTTTGGGTATTTGGGTTAAATCTCCCTCATGGAGAGGCTTTGACAAATGTGCAGAACAAATTTTGGTGTTTGCAGCTTGCTCAGCTCACTGCAGGCAAACCCGAGGTGAGCTCCAGGCTGCTCTGAGAGAGGCTGGTGCAGTCCCAGCTGCTGGAAGCAGCACAGACATTTTGTCCACGTTTAATTTGCCTCCTCACCCTTGCTCTGCAAAGATTCCAGGCTGAGCAGACTTTGCCAAGTCCCTCAGACAGCAAAAGGAGAAGGTTTTGTTCAGAAATTTGTGCCAGGGAATGCACTCAGGGGGCTCTCAGGAGTCAGCCCAGGAGCTGGGATTGCTCCCAGGGACTGCATTCCCAGATTTTCCTTGCCTGCAATCCTCTGCTGCTGGAGAGAGGCACCACAGCTTGAGGGAAAAATAAAAAAAAAAAGAAAAAAAAGAAAGCTCTCCTGATGAAATTGCTCTTTCTGCTAAGTCATTGTGCCAGCTCCCAGCTGAGGGACAGCAGCTCTTGGATTGTCTCTCCTGGTATCCCTTCCCTCAGCTGCTGAAAAATCAGTGTTGGTTTGGTTTTATTATTCCAATTTGGGGATGTTAATGAAGCAATCTCCAAAAAAAATATAAAAAATTAAGTGGGGGCAGGAGTTCCTTCAGAAAGAATCCACAGATTGTCTCTGAAAGACCAGAAATTGGGATGGATGGGACATTATCACAGTCAGGGATGCCACGTGTGGGGTCACCAACAGAACATCTCAGAATTTACCTCACTGGAGAGATCACAGCACCAAAAATGAATTAATGATGCAGGACGCAGGAACACAGACTGCAAACTACTTAAAAGCCCATTAAATATTAATCTGCCAGACAAATTAAAACACAGAGAGCTGCCAGAATGTTAATTCAACCCTTCTTCACTGCCTTATACCTATTCTGACCCAAGCATCCTCTGAACCTCCAAATCATTAATTGGACCAGATAATTCCAAAAGGAGACAGGGAAACAATGAGCACAAATCTCAGAGGGGCAAACCCCACCTGTCTCATTCCAAAGTGTCCTAAATATTTATTAGGAGATAAATAAATATATATTTGCTTATATATAAATACATAAATTTATATATTAATATATATAATTATATATATAATTATATATTATATATAAATACAGAAAATTATATGTATTTTATATATTATATATATAAATATAAAAATATATAATATATATAAAATATAAAAATATATAAAAATATAAAAAATATAAATATGTATAAATATATAAAATATATAAATATATATTTTTATATATTATATATAAATATATATACTTAGTATATAATCTTATGTGTTTATATAATATATAAATAATTTTATATATTTTATATATTATATAAACATATAAAATTATATACTAAAATATATAATTTTATATATTTTAATATATTTTATCTATTATATAGATAGATAAATTTATATATAATATATATAATTATATATATATTTACATACATATTATATATTATATAGAAACAAATTTATATATAATATATATAATTATATATATTTATATACATATTATATATTATATAGAAACATAAATTTATATATAATATATAATTATATATATTTATATACATATTATATATTATATATTACATAGATACATAAATTTATATATTATATATATAATTATATATATTTATATACATATTTTATATATAATATAGAGTCTGTGCCAGCAAGGCACAGACTGACCCCACACACAGAAAATGATGACATTTCTTACCTGTATGGTACAGCCAAGATAAACTTTGATGTCCAGTCGTAGCTTTCCCCAGAGGGGGCTGGTGGAAGGGAGAACCATTCTGGAAAGGAGCAAGAATTGGGTTTAGCTTTAAAAAAAAATCCCAAATAAATCAGATTTCAGCAGCAAAATGAGCAGTGAGATCAATTCCTTACACCAACAAAGTGTGAGCTGGGGTCACACACTGGTGAGGAAGGTTGGCCCCTTCCTCTGAAAACAAATTTCCAGAGGCTGAGCTGTCCCCTGAGGGCAAGCACAGGGAATTCCAGCCCTTCCCAAAGCCACAAAACCTCTGCAAACTCCTGGAGTTTGATATTTGAGGGCACACAATGAGGGGAAGAAAAGGAGAGCCCTGTGAGCATCATCAGGCGCTGATGTTTGGGAAGGGCTGGCACCTCTGGGGTCAGAGGCAGCTCTGAGAATCCCCAGCAGCTTCCCTGAAGGTCCCAATCCCCTCCCCAGACTCACTTGTGTTTGTTCTTGGGGGCTTTGGGGTGCAGCAGCTTGTGCAGGTGCACGAAGAGGTCCCGGATGCAGAAGGACACCAGGGCATTGAACACTGGGTGAAACAAAACAAGCCAGGAAAGCGTTTGTGAGTGATTCCCCATGAATTCCTGGTTTTCTTAACGGGAAAAGAGGTCCCTGAGGAACTGAAGCCAGGAATTTCCATGGCAGAACTCCTGCATTTCCTTCTGGAAACTTCCAGTTTGGTTTATATCCAAAATTTTTATCTAGGATGAGAAGGAAAAACCCACCCTTGAAAGCACAGACCCCAGAGCAGATAAGATAAGCTCCTTAACGAAGTGAAAGGCTGAATTAACCCCCCCAGGTGATTCCCCTTCCCTCACCTGCAGTGTCAGTCACCTGGAACTTGCTGGGGTCCCCACCACTGTCACCTTTGGTGGTGGCCACGGCTGCCTTGTAGGCTTGGGTGATTTCATGGAAGAGTTTTGGGGTGAGATTCCTCTGGGGAAAGAAAGAAAGAAGAAAAGGGGTTGCTGAGGAGGAGAAGGAAGGGAATCTCCTGGAACTGTGAGGCTCCTGACTGGGACAGTACTGGAATTCACTGGAGCTTTGATGGTACCAAAAAGAGCTCCATCCTCAGGCATCAGGGCAGGGTTAAACTCAGTGGCCTTCACCTCATCTAAAACTGGTTTTTAATTGCTGAGGCTAGAGAAGGAATTAATTAGCTGCAAGCAATTTCCAGTTCAAGCTTCATTCCCCCCAGTTATTCCATCACTGCTAAATATGTGACTAAGAAAGCTCCTGGAGCTGCCAAGGCTTAGCAAGAAGGTGAAAAATCCAAATTTGATCATTCTGGCCTCTTCTGAGCCACATTTCTGCAGCTTCTCCCTCAGATGGAATGTAAATACTCAGATTTGCAGCCCCAGAGAAATGACAGTGTCATGCTGAAGGCACAAGAGCTCTGGGGGGCTTGGGACACAAATTCTGTGCCAGATTAACAAATCTGGCCTTTTACAGGCAGGGAGGAAAACTCTGCAGTGCTCAGTGCTCCAACTCCCTGCTCACCTGGGCACCTTTCTTCCACTCCTCCACCATCTTCAAGCTGACATGGATGAGGGAAACTTTCTTCTTTTTGACTTTTTCTTGCTCTTCGTCTTCATCATCATCGTCCTCATCACTGGCTTCCTAGAGAGATCAGCAGGAGGGGCTGAGGAAAGGTTTCCACAGCTCCTGCCTGGCCCCAGCTCTTTCACTGAGCTCAGGAGGGAGGCAGGCAGGGCTGATTTATTATTCCCAGCACTCTGTGGAAAGCAGGAATGGTTTGGATGGGATATTGGGAATAAATTCCTCCCTGGGAGGGTGGGCAGGCCCTGGCACAGGGTACCCAGAGGAGCTGTGGCTGCTCCATCCCTGGCAGTGTCCCAGGCCAGGCTGGATAGGGCTGGGAGCACCCTGGGACAGTGGGAGGAGTTGGGGTTGGAATTGGAGGAGTTTTAAGGCACTTTCCAACTCAAATCATTCCATTCCACATGGAATTGGGTTCAGCAGTGCCAAGCAGGTACCTCGAGGGTGTCAGGGGGTCTGTGCAGAGCCTCCTCCTCCTCAGAGCTGTCCGAGGCATCAAAATCCAGCAGCTTGCGGTCGTTCTCCTCCAGGAATTTATAAAACTCAGGATCTCTGTCCTTCAGCCTGGAGAGCTGGTCCTTGTGTTCTGCTGCCTTTCCCTTCTTCCTGCTGGGACAGGGTTAATTGTTTATTCACTGCTCAAAGTTCTGCAGTCAAGGATTTTGCAAAATGCAGACATTTTGTCAAGGATTAAGAAATTTTGATAGCAAGATACCAGACTGCACTGGGACAGATGAAAACACCTGGAAAAAGCATCACAAGTTTGTTTCCCAGCTCCCCAGAATTGCTCCAGGGATGGGGACTGCCCCATCTCCCTGGGCAGCCCCTTTTCCACTTTTTCCATGGAGAAATTCCTCCTGCTGTCCACCCTGAGCCTCCCCTGGTGCACCTGAGGCTGTTCCCTCTCCTCCTGTCCCTGTTTTCTGGGAGCAGAGCCCCTCCAGGCGCTGTCCCCCCTCTGAGGGAGTTGTGGGAAGCACAAATTTCCTTCCTGAGCTCCTTTTCTCCAGGCTGAGCCCCCCCAGCCGCCCCTCACCTGCCCGGCCGTGCCTGCAGCCCCTGGGCCGCCTTCCCGCCCGGCCGCCGCTGCCTCGCAGCTCCGTTAAGGGCCCGGCCGCCTTCATCTTCATCCTTCTCCTCCTCCTCCTCCTCCTCCCAGCCGCCGTCATGCTCCGAGTCCGAGCCGGCAGCGAGGAACTCATCCAGGCTCAGCTCCGCCAGCTTCCTAAGGGGGAGAAAAGCGTGTGAGGGGGGAAAAGCGTGAGGGGAAAAGCAGCGTGTGAAGGGGAAAAGGAGTGAGAAGGGGAAAGCAGCGTGTGAGGGAGAAAAAAGCGTGAGGGGGAAAAGCGGCGTGTGAGAGAGAAAAGAGTGAGGGGAAAAGCGGCGTGTGAGGGAGAAAAAAGCGTGAGGGGGAAAAGCGGCGTGTGAGAGGGAAAAGCGTGAGAGGAAAAGCAGGGTGTAAAGGGGAAAAGGAGTGAGAGGGGGAAAGCAGCGTGTGAGGGGGAAAAGAGTGAGAGGAAAAGCGGCGTGTGAGGGGGAAAAGCGTGAGGGGAAAAGCGGCGTGTGAGGGGGAAAGCAGCGTGTGAGAGGGAAAGCAGCGTGTGAGAGGGAAAAGCAGCGTGTGGGGAGGAAAGACGCGTGTGAGAGGGAAAGCAGCGTATGAGGAGGGAAAGGCGCGTGTGAGGGAGGAAAGCGTGCGGGGGGAAAGCAGCGTGTGAGGGAAAAGCTGTTCCCGGCGCGGCGCTCACCTCCGGCCGGGGGCCGCCATGCTGCCTCCTTCACGCGGCCGCCGCTTCCGCTCCCGGCGTGTCGCGCGGCGGGGCGGGGCGAGAGGCCACGCCCACAAATATGTAAATGAGCTCATTGTCATATTTAACCACGCCTCCATAGCACCCCTGACACCGCCCTGCCGTGCTGGCCCCGCCCCGCCGCCGATCCCTCGGTCCCGGACATTCCCGGCTGGAAGCGGGAATAGGGAATCGGCCAGCGGGGTCAGGGGAGGGATGATCGCCCTTCCCGCACTGCAGGGGCCGTGCCTCGAGTGCTGTGTCCGGTTCTGGGCCGCTCAGGTCGGGGAGGGCATTGAGGGGCTGCAGGGTGTCCGCTGGAAGGATATTGGGGTGCTGTGTGTCCACTAGAAGGATACTGGGGTTCAGTGTGACCACTGGAAGGATATTGGGATGCTGTGTGTCCACTGGAAGGATACTGGGATGCTCTCTGTCCTCTGGAAGGATATTGGGGTTCAATGTGTCCACTGGAAGGATACTGGGGTTCAGTGTGACCACTGGAAGAATATTGGGGTTCAATGTCCACTGGAAGGACACTGAGGGGCTGCACTGTGTCCTCTGGAAGGATATTGGGGTTCAGTGTGTCCACTGGAAGGATACTGGGGTGCTGTGTGTCCACTGGAAGGATACTGGGGTGCTGTGTGTCCACTGCAAGGATATTGGGGTTCAGTGTGTCCACTGAGGGCTGCAGTGTGTCCGAGGAAGGGGAATGAAGCAGGGGAAGGGTCTGTACCACACATCCTATGAGCAGTGGCTTAAGGAGCTGAGCCTGGAGAAAAGGAGGCTCGGGGGGGACCTTCTCCATCTCCACAAAAACCTGACAGGAGGCTGTAGCAAGGCAGCGGTCGGTCCCTTCCATGTACAAACCAACAGGACACCAGGAGAGTTTTAAACTGTGCCAGGCCTGGTTTGAGGTTGGACATCAGGAGGAATTTCTGCATGGAAAGGGTGGGTCTTGAGCAGTGAGGTGTTGGAGTGCCCAAGGAGGTGTATGGCAACTCCTGGAGGTGGCACCAGCTCTGGGCTGGTGACAATGACAATTGGTCCCAGCTTGGCCTCGATGACCCCAAAAGTCTTTTCCTGCCTAAATTACCTGCTCAGTAAAGGAATTCCTAGAGTGGCTGGTGAACAAGGTGGGGATCAGTCCCAGCTTGGCCTCCATGACCCCAAAAGTCTTTTCCTGCCTAAATTATTTTGGAACACCCCGCCCAGTAAAGGAACTCCTAGAGGTAAGATGGGGATCAGTCCCAGCTTGGCCTCCATGACCCCAAAAGTCTTTTCCTTCCTAAATTATTTCGGGACACCCCGCTCAGTAAAGGAACTCCTGGAGGTAAGATGGGGATCCGTCCCAGCTTGGCCTTGATAATCCCAAAGTCTTTTTTCCTGCCTAAATTATTTTGGGACACCCCGCTCAGGCCACGCCCACCCAGCATTAACCACGCCCCCCGCATTAACCCCGCCCCTTCACCCTTTGTGCGGCGCGCAGCCCCGGGGGGCGGGGTGATGAGTACAGGCCACGCCCCTTTTCCCCGTTCAGCCCCGCCCCTGGCCCCGCCCCCGCCCCCGGTGCCGGTGCCGGGCCCGCAGCGGGGCCGGTGCCGCTGGGTTCGGTGCGCTGGGCCCGCTCACGGACACACGTGCGGGGCCGGGCCGCGCCTCCCGCGCCTGCCGCGCCTCGGGGTTATTCCGGGTGACGGAGGAAGCCGCAGCCGCGGGGCCGCCCCGGCTCCAGGAGGAGCGGCCGCCGCCGCCGCCGAGCACCTGCCCGCCCCCGGCCCGCCCCGAATCCCCGGCGCGGGGCCGGCGGCAGCGGTGCGGGTGTAGCGGGCAGCCGCAGCATCCCCCGGCTTGGGCCGTGGCCGCCCCGGAGCCGTGAGTACCGCCGGGGCACGGCCCTGCCGCCCGCACCTCCTCCGCTCTTCCTCTCCGGCTGCCTCTTCCTCTCTCTCCCTCTTCTTCCTCCTCTCGCTCTCCTTGTCCATCTTCCCGGGCAGGGCCGGGGCGCTCGGAGCCGCGGGGGGATAACGGCGTGGGGGGACACCGGAGGGGTCACCGGGGATGGGGCCACACCGGAGGGGTCACCGGGGGATGATGGGGGGACCCCCGGAGGAGCTGCCGCTCCATCACTCCCGGCGCTGCTCCTGCTCATCCCTCCTCGGAGCACAAGTTTGCTTTCGGGGTACCGCGCACCCCATCCCGGGGATGGGGGGGACCCACCGGCGCCGTTCCCAAAGGTTTTGGCACAACCGGCTCCGTTCCCAAACATTGGCGGAGGTTCGGAGCAGCCGGTGCCCTTCCCAGCTCTCTCTGCATCATCCCCGGGGCCGGCAGCATCCCTGTGCCCTCCTTCGCTGTCCTCTGCCAAGTCCTGGCGAGATCCCGTTGGAAAAGGGAAAAGCCGCAGCTCGGGAGCCCCGGGAGCCGCCGCAGAGCGGGGCTGGCCCTGTCCGCTGCCCTCGGTGCCGGCGGTGCCGGGCGGGCTGAAGGGCACGGGGAGGGAGAAACGTCGCCTCGGCTTTTCTGGAAACTTGTGGGGGCCGTGGGGATGCAGCTTTGCCGTGGCCTCTGCAGTGGCTGTCAGGGCACAGGGCTCTCCTTGAGCCACAGCATCGCTGCTGGGGCTGGAGCTGGGGCTGGAGCTGGGGCTGGAGCTGGGGCTGGAGCTGGAGCTGGTCCCAGCTCGGGCCGGGCTGGCAGCTGGGCTGGTTCTGCTGGCTGGGCAAACGCCTCCCTCCCCGGGGAACCGAGCCCTGGACCTCGGCAAGGGGGAGAAAGTGGCTGTCTGTGCCTTGTCCCTGTCCCTGTGCTGTCCCTGTCCCTGTGCTGTCCCTGCCCTGTCCCTGTCCCTGCCCTGTGCTGTCCCTGCCCTGTCCCTGCCCTGTCCCCTCGGTGCCAGCCCCCAGGAGCAGTGGCCTTGCTCTGGAGGGTCCCTGTGCAGGCTCCCATCTCTCCTGTGACTTCCATGCCTGCTGTCCCACAGCCTTATCCCGCTCTGGAGTGATTCAGCAACACGTGGATGTTTCTGGGTGCCTTTAGCACCAAGATGTGCTGGTTTGTTGCAGCTCCAGTGCTTTGGGACCCCTGGGTGTCCAGAGACCCTTTTGTTTTTCATCCCTGCACCCCAACCCAACCCCTCAGTGCCATCCCTTCCCTCTGCACCCCGAGTTCCTGTCCCGACCCGTGAACATCTGTTTGAAACCCTTTAATTCAGGCCAGCAGTGAGTAAGGCTCGGGGAGATGTTGGTGTAGAGCTCTGACTTTCCTTCCTGAGCGCTGAGTGATTAATGAATCACAGCACAGAGCAGCTCATTTCCAGCACACCAGGAGCTGGCAGGCAGAACAGGCACCTGCTCTCTTGGCTCCGGAGCCCAGCATCCAACTGGAGCTGCTCCTCAGCACCTCGGGGGGCTGGGGGGGTCCCTGGTGCCTCCTGCCAGCCCGGCTCAGCCCCCTGGGGGTGGCAGGGGGATGTCTTTGTTCTGCCAGCACAGACAGAGGCCATCTGCCCCTCAGGCCAGCCTGGCTCTCTGGAGATGGAGAGCAAATCAAAGCAGCTCTGAGGGCTGGGGATCTGCTGGGGAGGCAGCTCTGGGTCTTTGCTTTGCTGCATTTCAGGCTCAGCAGCTCCAGAACTGAAGTCCCAGCGCTGTCCCCTGGATCTCCTCAGGAACTGGAGCCACCAAAGCCTGGGGCAGGCTGGGCTTGGGAGGCCTGAGAGGCTCCATCTGCTCTGCCTGGCCTGCTGCAAACCATCCCAAAGGATGTGGCTCCTCAGGGACAGCAATTCCAGCTCCTCCAGCTGCAATTCCCAGGCTCTGGGACCCGCTGGCCTTGGCAGGCCCTGCTGTGCCAGGAGCTCAAGGCCACAGTGTCACATGTCCCTCACAGCTCAGGGACGTGGCTTGTGCCACAAGATGGGAGGGAATTCTTTTGTTTCCTGGCTTGGGAAGACTTTCCCAGTCCTGCCCAGGAGCTGAGGGCTGGCTCAGAGCAGGAGGGGCAGAGCTGCCCTGGTCTGTGCTGGCTGGAAGAGGCGTTGGGAGCCATCCCTGAGCGTGGGGTGGGTGCCCTGGGAGGGTGATGCCCACTGGTGACCTCCTGGTTTGGAGACACAGCTGAATTATTTCTTGTCCTGCCCATCTGTAGAAGATCTCCTTGCCTGTTTGCAGCCAGCAGATCCCAGAGATTTTTCCTGCTTTCGCTGCTGCCTGATCTCATGGAGTTATCCTTGCATTTAGGAGCCAAGTGCTGTTTCCTGCTGGTTCTCCCCAAATTCCTGGCTGTCCTGTGAGATCAGGACAGGATCTCATGGAGTTATCCTTCCCTTTAGGAGCCAAGTGGTGTTTCCCACTGATTGTCCCCAAATTTGTGGCTGTCCTGTGAGATCAGGATCTCATGGAGTTATCCTTCCCTTTAGGAGCCAGGTGGTGTTTCCTGCTGATTCTCCCCAAATTCCTGTCTGTCCTGTGAGATCAGGATCTCATGGAGTTATCCTTCCCTTTAGGAACCAGGTGCTGTTTCCCACTGATTCTCCCCAAATTCCTGGCTGTCCTGTGAGATCAGGATCTCAGGGAGTTGTCCTTCCCTTTAGGAGCCAAGTGCTGTTTCCCACTGATTCTCCCCAAATTCCTGGCTGTCCTGTGACATCAGGGCACTGCTGGGCAGTCCTTGGTGCCTTGGGAAATCCTGACTGGCACTCGGTGTGAAGCTCAGAGCTGCACCCCCAGGCAGCACAAAATCTGAAATCATGAAAGCTCAAACTCAAGGCATCGTGGTGACCCACTCTGAGCTGGCCATTGTCACCTGGAGCCACCAGCAGAGAGGGAAGGACAGAGCCCCTCCCCGGGCCAAGGGTGCTGCAGGGAGGGAGCTCAGGCAGGTCTGGGAGCCAGGAGTGTGGCTGTGCTCAGAGCAGGCCATGTCCCACAGCCTGAGTGTGCTGTCCTTGTGCTCTCCTGTCTGAAAAAACAGCTGGGGACAGAGATCCTGGCCCAGGGGACAGCAGGAGCTGGGCAGAGCCAGGCCTGGCAGTGCTGCCCGGGCAGGGCACTCGCTGTGTGTGACAAGGTTTGGCACTGGCTGTGCCACAGACCAGCCCAAGGTGTCACAAACCAGCCTGGAGTGTCACAGACCAGCCCAGGGTGCCACAGACCAGCCCAGGGTGTCACAAACCAGCCCAGGGTGTCACAAACCAGCCCAGGGTGTCACAGACCAGCCCAGGGTGTCACAGACCAGCCCAGGGGGTCACAAACCATTCTGGGGTGTCACAAACCAGCCCAGGGTGTCACAAACCAGCCCGGGGTGTCACAAACCAACCCAAGGTGTCACAGACCAGCCCGGGGTGTCACAGACCAGCCCAGGGTGCCACAAACCAGCCCAGGGTGCCACAGACCAGCCCGGGGTGTCACAGACCATTCTGGGGTGTCACAAACCATTCTGGGGTGTCACAAACCAGCCCAGGGTGCCACAGACCAGCCCAGGGTGCCACAGAGCCTCCTCTGCCGGGGCTGCTGGGGCACTGGGAAGGGGAATCAGGACGTGGCCCACATTTCCAGCTCCTGTCAGAGCCAGGGCTGATTTTTGCTCAGGTTTTGGTGTGCTGGACTCTGGGAGCTGCAGCCTGACCCCGGTGGAGCTGGGGTTACCCTGCACGTTTTGTCTCAAAACAAGAATCCATTCCCAGTCCTTGTTTCTCCCTGCCCTGATAACTCAGCAGCCCCAAACCTCCCCCAGCCCTGACCCTCACAGCCACTTAAAAATGACCCAGATATTGGCACAGATGCCTCAGAATCCCTCAGCCACGGAGCCTTGCAAAGCAGGGGGGACAAAAGCTGAGTTTGGAGGTGTCTGGAGGAGGAGGTGCTGCCCGTGGGGGTGAGGAGGAGGCTGAGGGCACCGAGATGAGGATGATGATGCCCTTCATTCATATTTATGGGAATATCCCAGGGAATTGAGCCTCGTGCTCCTTCCTCTCCCTTTTTGGGGTGACTGAGACCCGCTTGGAGCTTCCAAACATTTCTCCAAGAGGAGAAATGAGGAGCGAGGCTTTGCTTAGGACAGACCTGCAGCCTAGGGAATGCAGGGAGGCTCTGCCCGGGTCAGCGTGCTCAGTGCCCTCCTTGCCTGCAGCCAGAGCTGTGCCTGGAGCTGGCAGCTGAGTGCAGCTTCTCCCTGTCCTCCCCACCCCCTTGCCGAGGCTCCACATCCTCCCTGGCAGCTTGTCACTTCTCTGCAGATGTCTAGACAGGAGGATTCAGTGCGTGTCAGTTATGCCTAATTCATTAAAAAAAAAAAAAAAAGAGAAAAAAAAAATCCCCAACCCTCCCGGGAGCTGGGGATTCTCAGTCCTGCAGACTCAGCGCTGTCTGCGCTGCCCTGCTCTGCCTTGAGGCTCCCTCGCAGCGGATTCCTGCCAGGGAGCTGCAGGAGCAGCAGGCAAGGCAGGGCAGGGGCAGAGGGAACGGGGGAGAGGAGCTTTGGGGGGGTTTTTAGGGCTGGGCTGTGCTCCTCATCCTCGCTGCTCGCCCCATCTGTGCCTTCCCGTGTCCCCAGAGAGGGGTTCCAGCTTCACTGCCACATCCCCGATTTCTGTCTGCCTCCTGAGGGCAGCGCTGGTTCCAGGAGGGACAGCTCCCCTGTGCCAGCCCTCCATAGGAACCTCCCTGAGCTGGGGATCTGCAGTCAGAGCTGCTCCAGGGACAGCTCCCCTGTGCCAGCCCTCCATCAGGAACCTCCCTGAGCCGAGATCTGCAGCTCAGAGCATCCCCTGCTCCAGGGACAGCTCCCCTGTGCCAGCCCTCCATAGGAACCTCCCTGAGCTGGGGATCTGCAGTCAGAGCATCCCCTGCTCTTGGAGCATCTCCCCTGGTGCCAGCCCTCCATAGGAACCTCCTCCCTGAGCCGAGATCTGCAGCTCGGAGCATCCCCTGCTCCAGGGACAGCTCCCTCAGTGCCAGCCCTCCATCAGGAACCCCTGCCCTGAGCTGAGGATGTGCGGCTCAGAGCATCCCCTGCTCCTGGACCATCTTCCCCCGGTGCCAGCCCTCCATCAGGAACCTCCTCCCTGAGCCGAGATCTGCAGCTCAGAGCATGCCCTGCTCCCGGAGCAGCTCCCCTGTGCCAGCCCTCCATCAGGAACCCCCGCCCTGAGCCAGGGATCTGCAGCTTGGAGCATCCCCTGCTCCCGGAGCAGCTCCCCTGGTGCCAGCCTTGCATCAGGAACCTCCTCCCTGAGCTGTGTGTTGAGGAGCAGCCTGAGCAGAACCGAGATCTGCAGCTCGGAGCATCTCATGCTCCAGGGACAGCTCCCTCAGTGCCAGCCCTCCATAGGAACCTCCTCCCTGAGCTGAAGATCTGCAGCTCGGAGCATCCCCTGCTCCCGGAGCAGCTCCATCCCTCCCTGCCTCCCTCCCTGCCTCCCTCCCTGCCTCCCTCCCTGCCTCCCTCCCTGCCTCCCTCCCTGTGCCTCCCCGGCTCCTCCAGCACAATGAACCCGGCTGAACGGGAGCTGCTGCCCGCTGTCAGCGCCTGTCTGAGCTCCCTGCGGGGAAGGGCTGAGCCCCGGAGCGTTCTGTTTTCTGTGTCGGTGACACCGATGTGCCACATCCTGCTGGGGACAGCGGCCGGGGTTCGGTGCCTGCCTCACGTCTGGGCCCTGGGCAGGCACAGCTGAACGGGTCCCACCGTCCCTGCCGGTGTTTGGTGTGGGGAAGGGAGCAGGGAGGGTGGGAATGCAATTTATTTTGTGGTTGGCCCTCTGAAAGAAGGAATGATTTGGGATATCTGAGTTTGAGGGGTGCAGATCTGCTGTAGCTGTGAAAACAACCTTTGATTATTGATAAAAAACGCTGCCCCACTGAGATCCTCTCCCTCTCCAGGGATCCCAAGCTTTTCCTCCATCCCTGGGGGAGTCTGGCTGTGCCATTTTGGAGGGCACTGCCCTGAAAGGTGCCACCTTGCAGGCCTGGCCGGTGCTGCTGTGACACCCTGGGCTCAGCAGGGTGGCAGCCAGGCCTTTGTGTCTTCCCCAGGGGCAGCACTGGGGTGGCAGAGCCCAGCTGGGCACAGACAGCTGGGCTGCCAGGAGAGGGACACGCAGGGATGTGGCACAAAGGGATGGGGACACAGGGATGTGGCACAGAGGGATGGGGACACAGGGATGTGGCACAAGGGGATGGTGACACTGAGCTGTGCACAAACAGCTGGTTTTCCAGGAGAGGGACACGTAGGGATGTGGCACGAAGGGGTGGGGATACAGGGATGTGGCACAAGGGGATGGGAACACGCTGAGCTGTGCACAGTTGATTTTCCAGGAGAGGGACACATAGGGATGTGACACAAAGGGACACACCGAGCTGGGCACAGACAGCTGATTTGCCAGGAGAGGGACACGCAGGGATGTGGCAAAGAGGGATGGGGACACACCAAGCTGTGCACAAACAGCTGATCTGCCAGGAGAGAGACACTGCCACAAAGGGAAGGGGACACAGGGATGTGGCACAAAGGGGCACAAAGGGGCACAAAGGGATGGTGACACCAAGCTGTGCACAAACAGCTGATCTGCCAGGAGAGGGACACACAGAGGGATGGTGACACCGAGCTGTGCACAAACAGCTGATTTTCCAGGAGAGAGACACTGCCACAAAGGGATGGGGACACAGGGATGTGGCACAGAGGGATGGGGACACAGAGATGTGGCACAAAGGGATGGTGACACTGAGCTGTGCACAAACAGCTGATTTTCCAGGAGACAGGAACACAGGGATGGGGACACAGGGATGTGGCACAAAGGGACAGGGACACACCAAGCTGTGCACAGTTGATTTTCCCGGAGAGAGACACACAGGGATGTGGCACAGAGGGATGGGGACACAGGGATGTGGCACAAAGGGATGGTGACACTGAGCTGTGCACAAACAGCTGATTTTCCATGAGACAGGCACGCAGGGATGTGGCACAAAGGGCTGGGGACACACACACACACACACACACACACACACACACACGGAGGGGATGGATTTAAGCTCCACTGCCTGGCAGGCCTGAGGGCACGGGGGCTGTCCCTGCCCCACTGTCCCCAGCACGGGAGCAGCTGCACAGGATGTGTCCCTGCTGCCTCGCAGCCAGACACCAAACCCCCATCCAGGCTGCCGACAAAAACCTCCATTCTCCAGGGCCTTCCTGGGGAAAGGGCAGGCTCGGGACTTCTCCCTGGAGGATCCTCTGCTCCTCTGTTTATTGCTCAGCACACTTCTTTTCACTCCCAGCAAAATATGGTTTTTTTGTGCTCAGAGAACAGGCCTCCCTTTGGGCAGGGATCATTTGCATTAATTAACAGGGCTGTTATGCATGGCCACGCTCTGGCGCAGAGGAGCCAAACAAACGCCTCCTTTTTTTTTTTTTTTAATTTTTTTTTTCCTCTTTTCGGGTTTTTTTTGGTGTTTTTTTTTTTGTGCCACAACCTCAGAGTTATTCCAAGGGAGGCAGCACATCCGTCCCAGCCCGTGGGGGCACGTGCCCTGCTGCTGCCCACAAAAGTGGAATTGTGCCTCCTTCCTCACCTTTGGAGCTCTGGACACTGCTGCTCTGTCTCCCGTGGTGCGGGCAGTGCTCCCCATTAATCTCATCCCTCATTTCCTGGCCGTGAAGTTTGGATGAGGGAAATGAGGAATGTTTAGTGCTGCCAGCGAGGTGGCACAAAGGGAGCAGGGCTGGGGTGTTCCAGCCCTTTGTCCCATGCTGGTTTTGTTGTGATCATTTAATGGAGAAGAGTTCTGATGGGGACGAGTTCTTGTGGGACTGGAGGGGACACTGGGACTGAAGGGGACACTGGGACTGAAGGGGACACTGGGACTTGGGCTGTACCCAAGGCTTCACCCAGCCCTGTGCCAGGAGGGTGACACTGTCCCATGGTGGCTGTGAGGGTGAGCAGCGCCTGGGGGAGGCTGGAGCCAAAAAAATCACCAAGCACAGCTGCCTCAGGCTGTCAGGACTGTCCCCTGGTTTGGGGACACCCGTGGAGCTCAGTGGCTGGGGTGGCACCTCCCTCTTGTGGCTGGGTGACAGTGTGGTGGTGTCACTCGGGGTGGGTGGCACAGCCCTGTGCCAGCCCTGGGGACCACAGGGGACACTGAGCTCTGTCTCCTGGCCGTGGGTGTCACTGCAAGGGAGGACAGTGCCACCTCTGTCACTCCCAGGGTCACCAGTGACTCGTGGCAGGGCTGGAAGGGACCCCAGCACTTCCAACTCTTTGGAAATGTCCCCCCAAAGCCTCCAGCAGCACCCCCAGCCTGCTGTGCCCTCTGGGGGCTGCCCCAGGGTGCCAAACCCTCCTCACCAACCTCAAAGTGTCACCTTTGCCAGCTCTGTCCTGCGCTGTCCCCACCGAGCCCTGCCACTGCTGTCCCTCACTGCCAGCCCCCTGAGGGGACAAGGAGGGAGCTCTGGAGAGGGGACACAACTGAAACCCTGATGGGGACAAATGTGCTGGGCAGGGATGGCACAGAGAAACAGGAAAACCCTCGGGCTGGCAGATGTGTGGGGATGGAGCTGGGGAAGCTCTGTCTGCTCCCCTGCCCTAAAACAGCTCTGGAGCTTCACCCTGACCCTCTGCAGCTTCACCCTGACCCTCTGCAGCTTCACCCTGACCCTCAGCAGCTCGGGTAGGGATGGTAAGGATGAAAATCCTCTTTGCTGTGGGCATCTCATCCAGCAGATGTGAATCAGGAGATGGGGTGTGCCGGGGATTCTGCAGCCCAGGTAGGGATGGTAAGGATGAAAAATCCTCTTTTCTGTGGGCATCTCAGAGCTGGGGAAGCTCTGCCTGCTTCCCTTGCCCTAAAACAGCTCTGGAGCTTCACCCTGACCCTCTGCAGCCTGGTAGGGATGGTAAGGATGAAAATCCTCTTTTCTGTGGGCATCTCATCCAGCAGATGTGAATTAGGAGATGGGCTGTCCCAGGGATGCTGCAGCTTCCCAAATTCCTGGGATTTGTGAGGACAGGATCATGCTGCAGCTTCCCAAATTCCTGGGATTTGGGAGGACAGGATCATGCTGCAGCTTCCCAAATTCCTGGGATTTGGGAGGACAGGACCACCCTGCCGGGCTCCTCCTCGCTGCCCAGGGCACGGTGACACGGTGACATCCTGCTGTCCCCGTCCCTGTGCCGGGGAGAGAGGAGGAATCTCCAGCATCCCGAGGGATGCCAACACCAAAGGGCACCGCAGGCTTCTCCCCGCTCAGGAAACATGTTTATTCATCTTTTTCATTTCCTCCCCCGGACTCGGGTACGTGCTACAACCGCTCTGTGAGGAGGGAGGAGGCTCAGGATGCCGGGCCGCTATTTTTAGGCTCGGCAGGGCTGATGTGGAGGTGTGCGAGCAGCGGGAGCCGAGGGGATCCTCTCGCCGCGGGGATGCGGGGGCAGCTCGCAGGCTCGGCTTTTGATTCCAGCTGCTTTTATTTCCCTTTTGCTGCCTCCCCCTCCTTCCTCCTGCTGCTCACTCATCCCTTCCTCACCCCCCCGGCTCTCCACAGAGGTTTTTTGGAGCAGCGTGGATGCAAACAGCACCGGGGGAGGGAGGAGGGAAGCTCTGCATGAATAAATGTTCCTTGATCACGCAGGGTTTGTTTTCCTAGAGTCACAGAAGGGTTTGGGGTTGGAAAGGAGTGAAAATCATCTGGTTCCATGGGCAGGGACAGCTGCCACTGTCCCAGGGACACTTCCAGGGATCCAGGGCAGCCAGAGCTTCTCTGGGAAATCCATTCCACCCTCAGAGGGAAGAATTCCTTCCCCATATTGAGGCTGAATTTCCCCTCTTTGTTTGAAGCAAATGACATTTCCCAGCAGGGCCCGGGCAGAGCTGTCAGGGTCCCACAGGGATCACGCAGGCCTCAGGCCTGGATTGAGGCCTTCAGGTTCAGTTTTCACATTTTCCAGATTTCACATTTTCCAGATTTTGTACTGCTTTGGTTTATAACTCAGAACTTCATACAGTGTTAGCAAGTTCTTCTCACTGTGCAGTGAGACAAAACAAACATTTTCCAGCCCCAATTCCAGCAGCAACGCCGCTGCAATTTCAGGCCCAAACAGTGCAAACAGGGAATTGAGGAGAGCAAACTGGGAGGGTGGGAGTTCATAACCTGAGGGTGTAATTGCACAATTAACCCCAATATGGAAATGGATCAAAACTTATAAAAGTGTGAGACCTGGTGATCATTTGTCCATCTTGGGTAGAGCCACGGCCAGGCTCTTGTACAGCCCAGGGTGTATCCTGTAAAGGCCTTTTAATAAATACAGAATTATTCCCACAATCCCAGAATGTCTGGGTTGGAAGAGACCTCCAGGATCATCGAGTCCAACCCAGCCCCAACACCTGAACTGACCCAGGGCACCCAGTGCCACATCCACGCTTTCCTTAACCACAGCCAGGGATGGTGACTGCACCACCTCCCCGGGCAGAACATTCCAGGATTTATCACCCTTGCTGGGAAAAACTTTTCCTGACATCCAACCTGAATTTCCCTATTTCAGGCTGTGCCCTCTGGTTCTGTCAGCGCTGCCTGGAGAAAGAGCCCAAGCCCAGCTGGGCACAGGCACCTTTCAGGGAGCTGTGGGGAGTGACCAGGGCACCCCTGAGTCTCCTTTTCTCCAGGCTGAACAAGCCCAGCTCCCTCAGCCGTTCCTCACAGGGTTTGTGTTCCCAGCCCCTCTCCAGCCTCGCTGCCTCCTCTGGGTGAGCTCGAGGGTCTGAACGTCCACCCTGACCTGAGGGGCAGAGCTGGACACAGCACTGAGTGTCCATCCTAAACTGAGGGACAGAGCTGGACACAGCACTGAGTGTCCATCCTAAACTGGACACAGCACTGAGTGTCCATCCTGAACTGAGGGAAATGGACACAGCACTGAGTGTCCATCCTGAACTGAGGGACAGAGCTGGACACAGCACTGAGTGTCCATCCTGAACTGAGGGACAGAGCTGGACACAGCACTGAGTGTCCATCCTAAACTGGACCCAGCACTGAGTGTCCATCCTAAACTGGACACAGCACTGAGTGTCCACCCTAAACTGAGGGAACTGGACACAGCACTCGAGGTGTGTCCCCAGTGCCCAGTCCAGGGGCAGAATGCCCTCCCTGTCCTGCTGCCCACACCATTCCTGACCCAGGCCAGGACCCACTGACCTTTCTGCCCATGCAGGCTCACTCCTGGCTCACATCCACCCAGCTCTATTCCCTCAACCCTGCCCACCCTCCATTCCAGCCCTCCTCCTCAGTTATCCAGGCTAACCCTGTGCTTTCCCCGCTGCCAGGGGCGGAGGGAAGGGGCAGCCCCCTTCCCTGCCCGCCGCAGCCATGGAGGGGGCAGTGCAGCTCCTGAACCGCGATGGCCACAGCATCTCGCACAACTCCAAACGCCACTACCACGACGCCTTCGTCTGCATGAACCGCATGAGGCAGCGCGGGCTGCTCTGCGACATCGTCCTGCACGTGGCCACCAAGGAGATCAAGGCCCACAAGGTGGTGCTGGCGTCGTGCAGCCCCTACTTCCACGCCATGTTCACAAGCAAGTAGAGTCCTCTCTGCCTCCCGGGACGGGCTGGCCCTGCTCGCAGCCCTCCCCTCCCCAAATCCCTTCCCTGGTCCTGCTCGCAGCCCTCCCCTCCCCAAATCCCTTCCCTGGTCCTGCTCGCAGCTCTCCCCTCCCCAAATCCCTTCCCTGCTCTGTCCTCACTCTGTCCCCACCGCCCTGCCCTTTCATGTGTCGTTTCTGTGAGCAGGAGCAGGAATATTCTTCATTTCACTCACTGCCCTGCCCTTTTATGTGTCATTTCTGTGAGCAAGAGCAGGAATATTCCTCGTTTCACTCATTGCCCTGCTCTTTTATGTGTGATTTCTGTGAGCAGGAATATTCCTTGTTTCCCTCCTTTCCCTGATTCCCTTTGCCCGTGTGCAGGATCTTGGTGTTCCTCTCCTGCACAGGATCCTGTCCCTTGTCCTGCAGACCTGGCCCCCAATCCCTACAGCTGGGCAAGAAAGCTCTGAAAAATAAATCACTTGTTCCATGCATGGTTAATTCCTCCATTTCCCTCCTTTCCCTGATTCCCTTTGCCCATGTGCAGGATCCTGGTGTTCCCCTCCAGCACAGGATCCTGTCCCTTGTCCTGCAGACCTGGCCCCCAGTCCCTACAGCTGGACAAGAAACCTTCCCAAACCAAACCACTTGTTCCATGCATGGTTAATTCCTCCATTTCCCTCCTTTCCCTGATTCCCTTTGCCCATGTGCGGGATGTTCCCCTCCTGCAGACCTGGCCCCCAGTCCCTACAGCTGGGCAAAAAATCTCCAAAAAGCAAACCACTTGTTCCATGCATGGTTAATTCCTCCATTTCCCTCCTTTTCCTGAATCCGTTTTCCCTCAGCCCCCTGCCAGGATCCCCCTGCACCAGTCCTGGCCCCCAACCCCAGAGCTGCACAGAAAACCCCCCTGGGCTGGGATAGGTGAATGCAGCTCATTCCACACATCCTCCTGTGGGGACACAGCCCTGCTGGGGGTGTTTTTGTTCATTTTTGGTGTCCTTTTCCCCAGATGAGATGAGTGAGAGCCGCCAGACCCATGTGACCCTGCATGACATCGACCCCCAGGCTCTGGAGCAGCTGGTGCAGTACGCCTACACTGCTGAGATCGTGGTGGGAGAGGGGAACGTGCAGGTAGGAGCTTCTCCCCAGACCCCCCTTCCCCACAGAGCTGTGCTGGGCCACATTCACCTCCTGGGCTCTCCTCTCTCCTTCTGCTCAGCGCTGCCAGCTGTTCCTGTGCTGGCAGCTGGGTCTGGCAGTGCTCAGGGAGTTTTGTTGCTTCCCTTCCTCAAAGCTCTGTGCACTCCATTCCTGAGCCCTGCCATTCTCCTGGCCCTGGGGGTGTCACAGGTGTCCTTCCAGCTGTTCTTTACCTCAAAACCAGCAGTGCTCTGTCCTTCCTGTGCCTCTGTGCCTGGAGGTGCTCACTAAACCTGCTCTGCTCATCACTGGTGCTGGGACCAGGGTGAAAACCATTCCCTTGCCCTGGAAATTCCCCTTTTCCCCCGTTCTTTTCCACCCTGCCAGACCCTTCTTCCTGCTGCCAGCCTGCTTCAGCTCAACGGTGTGAGGGATGCTTGCTGCAAGTTCCTGCTCAGCCAGCTGGACCCCTCCAACTGCCTGGGCATCCGGGGCTTTGCTGACACCCACTCCTGCAGCGACCTCCTCAAGTCTGCCCACAAGTACGTGCTCCAGCACTTCGTGGAGGTGTCCAAGACAGAGGAGTTCATGTTGCTGCCCCTCAAACAGGTGAGGCCCCGCTGGCAGCGTGGAGGGGTGGGTGCAGCAAAGCTTTTCCTGCTCTGTCTGTGAGGGAAAAGCTCGAGGGGTCTGTGCTGAGGGGATGGGGCTTGGCAGGGGGTTGTGGCCAGGTTTTGGGTTTTGGCCCCTCTCTGCTCAGGCTGTGGGAAGAGCTCTGTCAGGAGGCTGAATCCCATGGAAATAAGGATAGGAGGATAGGACAGGGGGTGATTTTGGCGCCTGAGGGGTCTGTGCTGAGGGGATGGGGTTTGTGGCCAGGTTTTGGGTTTTGGCCCCACTCTGTTCAGGCTGTGGGAAGAGCTCTGTCAGGAGGCTGAATCCCATGGAAATAAGGATCAGGGGGTGATTTTGGCCACTGGTGCTTGCCACGTGAGCTCTGAGCACACTGCCCTGGCCCTGGGAGCACAGCCCAGGGAACAGGTCCTGCCTGCCCTGGGCACGTGGCTGGGGTGTTTAAATCAGCTCAGCTAAGGTTTCTTGCTGGTCATCCTGTGGTGCCAGTGTGGGCCCTGGCTCATCTCCCTGGGCAGGAGCAATTCCCAGTCCTTGCTCTGCATCCCCGACCCGTGTGCCCCCTCAGCAGGGTCAGACACCTCCCTGCACCCATCCCCGGGGCAGTGGGAGGGTGACAGTGAGGGGAGCATCCACATCTCCCCCTGCTGCAGCTCTGCAGCCCTTGGCAGGTGAAGGGACAGTTCTGGGAGCTGCCAGGGCTGCTGGCTCTGTCCCAGGAAATGTGGAAGGGACAAATGCCAGCAGAGCCATCTCCCTGATGCCACTGACAGTGACAGGGATTGTCAGGCACTGCAGCAGCCTCAGCCACAGCAGGGGGAGAAGGGAGGAATGGTCAGAGATGTCCCCACCAAGCTGCACCTGCTGCTTTTGGGGGCCCCCAGCTGCTGTTTGGAAGCCCCAGCACCTGCAGGAGGCAGAGCTCTGGCACTGCTGGGCTGGGAGCTGGGAATGTCTCCTTTCCTCCCCACCCCTCCCTGCAGGTGCTGGACCTCATTTCCAGCGACAGCCTCAACGTGCCCTCGGAGGAGGAGGTGTACAGGGCTGTGCTCAGCTGGGTCAAGCACGACGTGGACAGCAGGAGACAGCACGTGCCCAGGGTGAGAGAGCTGGGAAGGGGCAGGGAGGGCTGGGAAAGGGGCAGAGTGGGCTGGGAAAGGGGGAGAATGGGCTGGGAGAGAGGTGAGGGTGCTGGGAGAGAGGTGAGGGTGCTGGGAGAGGGGCCCTGGTCCTGCCCATCATCCCCGAGTGCCTGGGCTGGGTGGGCACAAGGCTGGAGGAGCTGCAGGACAGGGCAGGAACAGCAGGTCCCTGTCCCACCACTTCCAGTCCAGGTTGGAAAGGACCTTAAATCTCATCTCATTCCACCCCCTGCCATGGGCAGGGACACCTTTCATTAACCCAGGGTGCTCCAACCTTGCCGTGAAGGCTTCCAGGGATGGGGCAGCCCCAGGGCAACTTGTGCCAGGGCTCCACCACCCTCTCTGTAAAGAGTTTCTCCCTGATCTCCAACCTCAGTCTGTCCCCTTTTAGTTTAACCCTGTCCTCCTGTCCCCCGTCCATGTCCCAATGCCTGCTCTGCTGTCCCCCCTGATGCTGCAGCCCTCTTATTAGAAGATAAAAACGAGCTGAGACACAGAATTCTTGTTAAAAACATGATAAAAACAGACCCGCTTTATTCCTCTTAGTCATCTTAACTCTAACTTTTCACTGACTGTGACTGCAGCAAGCTCCTGCTGTCGGTTTTCTTTGCAGCCTTTGACTGCTGGGTATTTCCTGCTGAACTCTGACTGCAGGGATCAGTTTGCAGCCTCTGACTGCAGGATTTTATCCAGCTAGACTGTGACTGCAGATTCCAACACCAGGCTCTAACTGCAGGCCCAGACTGACCTCACAGCAGGGATTCTCTCTCCTCAGGATCCTTCTTCTTCATGATTCTCTCCTTCTTCTTCATGATTCTCTCCTTCCTGCTGATTCTCTCCTTCTTCTTCCTGATTCTCTCCTTCTTCTTCATGATTCTCTCCTTCTTCTTCATGATTCTCTCCTTCCTCTTCATGATTCTCTCCTTTCTCTTCATGATTCTCTCCTTCCTTTTCATGATTCTCTCCTTCTTCTTCATGATTCTCTCCTTCCTGCTGATTCTCTCCTTCCTCTTCATGATTCTCTCATTCCTGCTGATTCTCTCCTTCTTCTTCATGATTCTCTCCTTCCTCTTCATGATTCTCTCCTTCATGCTCCTCCATGCTGACCCTCCCCTCACCAGCTCACCCCCTCTTTTATCTCACTGAGATATCCTCGTTGGACATAGCCATGACTCATCAGGGGCCAGGCTAATTAATCGGGTAATTAACACATCAATTACTGCTCAGGGGCGATCTCACCCATCTCCCCCTCCCCAGCTGATGAAGTGCGTGCGGCTGCCGCTGCTGAGCCGCGATTTCCTCATGAGCAACGTGGACACGGAGCTGCTGGTGCGGCACCACTCGGAGTGCAAGGACCTGCTGATCGAGGCCCTCAAGTACCACCTGATGCCTGAGCAGAGAGGGGTCCTGGGCAACAGCCGCACGCGGCCGCGGCGCTGCGAGGGCGCCAGCACCGTGCTCTTCGCTGTGGGTAAGGCCCTGCTGCCCCTCATTCCCTGGTTTGGGAAGTTTGGGAAAAGCCAAAACTTCCCTTGGGATGGGGAATGTAACCCCCACTCCCTCCTAATTACTGGAATTTTGTAGTTTAGGGGCTTTCGGGGAATATGGGATATGGGAATAGGAGTGGCGGTTCTTTAGTAGGAATATTAAAAAAAATTTAGATGTAGTTGTACAGAAAAAACCCAAGCAAACAAACAAAAATTCCTAGAAAACCCTGACAGAGTGGTTTGACAGTGGCCTGGATCAGGAATGGTGTGGCCAGCAGGAGCAGGGAGGTCATTCTGCCCCTGGACTGGGCACTGCTGAGGCTGAACCTCAAGTGCTGTGTCCAGTTGTGTCCCCTCAGTTTAGGATGGACATTGAGTGCTGTGTCCATTTCCCTCAGTTTAGGATGGACACTCAGTGCTGTGTCCAGCTCTGTCCCTCAGTTCAGGATGGACACTCAGTGCTGTGTCCAGTTCAGGATGGACACTCAGTGCTGTGTCCAGCTCTGTCCCTCAGTTCAGGATGGACACTCAGTGCTGTGTCCAGCTCTGTCCCTCAGTTCAGGATGGACACTCAGTGCTGTGTCCAGCTCTGTCCCTCAGTTCAGGATGGACACTCAGTGCTGTGTCCAGCTCTGTCCCTCAGGTCAGGGTGGACGTTCAGACCCTCGAGCTCACCCAGAGGAGGCAGCGAGGCTGGAGAGGGGCTGGGAACACAAACCCTGTGAGGAACGGCTGAGGGAGCTGGGCTCGTTCAGCCTGGAGAAAAGGAGACTCAGGGGTGCCCTGGTCACTCCCCACAGCTCCCTGAAAGGTGCCTGTGCCCAGCTGGGCTTGGGCTCTTTCTCCAGGCAGCGCTGACAGAACCAGAGGACACAGCCTGAAATAGGGAAATTCAGCTTGGATGTCAGGAAAAGTTTTTCCCAGCAAGGGTGATAAATCCTGGAATGTTCTGCCCGGGGAGGTGGTGCAGTCACCATCCCTGGCTGTGGTTAAGGAAAGCCTGGATGTGGCTCTGGGTGCCGTGGGTCAGTTCAGGTGTTGGGGCTGGGTTGGACTCGATGGTCCTGGAGGTCTCTCCCAGCCTGGTGACTCTGTGACTCTGTGCCTGTGTTTGCCCTCCCCGAGCAGGTGGAGGGAGCCTGTTTGCCATCCACGGTGACTGTGAGGCGTACGACACGCGCACGGACCGCTGGCACATGGTGGCCTCCATGTCCACACGCAGGGCCCGCGTGGGCGTCGCGGCCATCGGGAACAAGCTCTACGCTGTGGGAGGGTAAGGGGGCACAGGACAGGGCAGGGAGCAGCCAGGGAGGGTGGCAGGGGGCTGCTCTGGGCAGCAGGGCCTCCCTCATGGGGTCAGCATGATCCAGGGTCTCTGGGGACTCCATGGAAAAGCGCCTTCCCTTCCTGCCCCTTCCCTGCATAGCTGTGAGGAATCAGAAATGACCCTCTGCCTCCTGAGCTGAAGGTCATTTCCCTCCCATTTCCCTCAGAATCCCAGACTGGTTTGGGTTGGAACCTTAAAGCCCATCTCATCCCACCCCCAGCCATGGGCAGGGACACCTTCCACCATCCCAGTTTGCTCCAAACCCCGTCCAGCTTGGACACTCCCAGGGCAGCTTTTAGGAAAAAGTTTTTTACAGAAAGGGTGATAAATCCTGGAATGTTCTGCCCAGGGAGGTGGTGCAGTCACCATCCCTGGCTGTGGTTAAGGAAAGCCTGGATGTGGCACTGGGTGCCGTGGGTCAGTTCAGGTGTTGGGGCTGGGTTGGACTCAATGATCCTGGAGGTCTCTTCCAACCCAGACATTCTGTGGTTCTGTGATTGTGTGAATTCTGTGATTCTGTGGTTCTGTGACTCTGTAATTCTGTGATTCTGGGATTCTGGGACTCTGTGATTCTGGGATTCTGGGATTCTGTGACTCTGTGACTCTGTGACTCTGTGACTCTGATTCTGTGACTCTGTGATTGTGTGAATTCTGTGGTTCTGTGGTTCTGTGACTCTGGGATTCTGTGATTCTGCAGCTCCTCTGAGCAGCCTCTTGTCCCCCTTCTCTCCCTGCAGCTACGATGGCACCTCTGACCTGGCCACTGTGGAGTCCTATGACCCCGTCACCAACTCCTGGCAGCCCGAGGTGTCCATGGGCACCAGGAGGAGCTGCCTGGGTGTGGCAGCCCTGCATGGGCTCCTCTACGCTGCTGGGGGCTACGATGGGGCCTCGTGCCTCAACAGGTAGGGATTGCCTTGCTGCAGCCCTCCCTGCTCCTGCATGCCCTGTCCTTGGGGCTAGGAGCTGGGAGCCCTCCTCCTGCCCCTTCAGTAGATGTTTTGCAACCCAAAAAAGTTGCAAAACTTTCACCCAGTGAAAAAAAATCCCTTTGTAGCTCTCTGCCCCACCAGCACCCAGCCCGTGTGTGCTGGATTGAAAGCAAAACCAGTGAGAGACTCCAAGTCAGAAATACAACTTAATAGGAGGGGGGAAAAAGTAAAATAAAATAAAATAAATGCAATAGTACAAAGACCACTGACAGAGTCAGAATACAACCTGACCCCCTGTCAGTCAGGGTGGTGGCAGCAGTGCAGATGAAATGCTCTTGTCCAAGCAGTGATCCTGTAGAAAGCTCTGGCAGCTCTTGTCCTCTGGGAGTGCAGTGGGTCAGGGCTCCCTGTGCTGTCCCAAATCCCAGATTCTATCCAGGTGGGAATGCTTGGCTCCTCCCCCTGGGCGGAGCATCTCCCCATGGGCTGATCTCATTCTCTGAGCCCTGCAGTGGCTCCTTGCTGGCCCATGAACCAGAGACAGCTCCCGCAGGGAGTTCCCCATGAGCCATGGGCACGGCATTGCTGGGCCATGGACAGGAGAGAAGGGAAACACTGCCCCAGCTGGTTCCAGCAGCTCCTGGGGATGGGGATGGAACACAGACTGTGGGCACAGCTGACATTGGAACCCAGGACAGGGTGTCAGCTCCCCACCCCATTTCCCCTGTCTGTCCCGATCTCCCCCTGCGTGCCCATGTCCAAGAGCTCTGACCTGGGCTTTTCCAGTGTCCCACCTTTTGTCCCTGTGTCCCTGCCCGCTGCAGTGCAGAGAGGTACGACCCCCTGACGGGCACCTGGACCTCCATCGCTGCCATGAGCACCCGCAGGCGCTACGTCCGCGTGGCCACACTAGGTGGGTGCTGCCAGGGGGCCGGGGGGTCCTGGGTGGGCTCTGCTGAGCTCCTGGGGGGTTCCTGTCACTGCTCTGCTCCAGTTCCTGCCCCCTCTGCCCCCTCCTGGTGTGCTGCCCGCTCTGCCTTGCTGGTTCTGGGATTTGTCACAGCTGGAGGGAAATCCTGAGGGGATCCACGAATGGTTCCCTTCTAGTTTGGGCCAGGGGCTGCCTGTGGATGGTGCCCTGTGCAGGAAGGGACAGCTTGATTCCCTTCACTGTGGGAGCAGGACAATCCTTTCAGTGATGATCCCAGCCCCGCTCTCACCCTGGATCTCCCTGGGGATGCTTCCCTCCTGTCCCGGTGTTCCCGTGCCTGTCCCGGTGTGCCCATGCCAGTCCCGGTGTCCCCGTGCCTGTCCCGGTGTCCCCGTGCCTGTCCCGGTGTCCCCGTGCCTGTCCCCTGCCCTGCTCTCCGCTCTCAGCTCTCGCTGCTGACTCAGAGCTCCCCTCCCCTCCATCCCCGGCTCCCTCCGAGGCTGCCACAGCCGATCCTGGCATTCATTCCCCTGCTCCGGCTAAAAATACCGCGGGGCTCCGGCGGGGAGCGCTGGCAGCTCCGGAACGGGGAGGTCAGGAAGCAGCGGGAGCTCTCGGGGAAGCTTTGCAGAGGAGCTGCCTGATGAATATTTCACATCAGTCCTGCTGGAAGGGGAGGGAGCCGGGCTGGCCGTGCCGGGAGGAGCAGGGGAGGCTCAGCCTGGACCTGTGCGGGCACCTCCACATGGTGAGGCTCAGCCTGGAGCTTTGTGGGCACCTCCAGAGTGGCACCTGTGACATTCTGGGGCGCTGTGGTGGCACAGGGACGTGTCTTTAGCTCATCCCTGGGTCTCTGTGGCTGTCTTTGCAGAAGGAAACCTCTATGCAGTCGGGGGCTACGACAGCTCGTCGCACCTGGCCACGGTGGAGAAGTACGAGCCCCAGGTAAAGGGGGGAGATCTGGGGGTCTCTTCTGCTGCTCCCCTCTTCTGTCAGGAGGCTTTGACCCACCTTGCACGGCTGTGACAGGGAGGGGAACCAGCAGGGACAGAGCATTTGGGGTGCAATCCTGAGCCAGGTGATGCAGAGCTCCTCTCTGAGCTCCCTGTGAGGTTTTGGCCAGAATTCCCTCTGTCCCCATTTCTGTAGGAAACAGAAATCAGGGATCCTGTCCGTGCCCTGAGCTGTTCCCAGCTCCCAGCTGAGCTCTGCCGAGGATCAGGGAGTGTGGCAGGCTGGGGACACGTGCTGTGCCTGGGGACACTCAGCTCTGCTCCAGCAGGGTCACTCACTGCACAAAGATCAAAGAGAAAATCCTGCAGGCTCTTCATGAGCTGCAAAGCCCCAGCTGCACTCACACAGGTTGGAAATAGATACAGCTCAGCCCCCGTGGCTGGGTTGTGTCCCCAGTTCAGCTGGGACACAACTGGTGGCGTGGCACGGGGATCTCTGTGCCCCTGGGGTGGCTCCTGCCAGCTGCCACTGTCCCCTCTGGAGCAGAGATTCCTCCTGGGGACTGCGGGGAGGAAAGAGCTGAGCTGGCCCCAAAGGCTTGTCTCATTTCTCCACAAGGAAATGTCCATTTCTGGACAATCTGTCCAATTATGAAACGCCACCTAAATTGTTTTCCCTTGAAGCCCAATAACTGCTTGAAATCTGCAGTGTGAATAAATCAACCAATTACAGAAAATCACCCAAACCCATGAAGGAGAAGGAAGAAGAAGGTGAAAAAGGATTTAGACAATGGTCAAAATCTTCCACCTTGCCCCACACACATTACTGCATGCTAAACACCAAAATTCTCAGTTTCCATAATTCCAACACCCCACAACAGGTTTTTCAAACCCAGGAAGGAGAAGGTGAAGAAGAAGAATTTAGACAATGCCCCAAATCTTCCACCTTGCCCCACACACATTACAGCACACTAAACACCAAAATTCTCTGTCTCCATAATTCCAAACCCCTCCCCAAAGAGATTTTTCAAACCCATGGAGAAGAAGGTGAAGAAGAATTTAGATAATGCCCCAAATCCTCCACCTTGCCCCACACACATTACCACACACTAAACCCCAAAATTCTCAGTTTCCAGAATTCCAACCCTCCCCAAACAGGTTTTTTGGGGTTTTTTTAGGCAGAGATTGTCAGATGTGACTTCTCCTATTTATTGCCAATTGTATCCCACCAGTTGATCAAGTCTGGTTCTACCACCTACCACCAATTACTGCCTACACCCATCGGAATGAACCTGACCCTAACAAAGCAATTAATAGAACATAAAGAAAAAAAATTGTGATAGAAATTCAAGGGGATGGACCAAAACCACTAATAACGGTCAAACACAATACAAAATAAATAAATAGAATCCTACAAGGCACAAGTCCCAGTTGGTGGGAGCTGTGCGGTGAGAGCAGGGCTGACCCCACAGCGCTGACCTGGCAGGGAATGGGTGACAAACACCCCGGGAGTGGCTGAGGTGGTTCCTGTCCCCAGATCAACACCTGGAGCCCCATTGCCAACATGCTGAGCCGCCGCAGCAGCGCGGGCGTGGCCGTGCTCGAGGGGATGCTCTACGTGGCCGGGGGCAACGATGGCACCAGCTGCCTTAACTCCGTGGAGCGCTACAACCCCAAATCCAACACCTGGGAGAGCGTGGCACCCATGAACATCCGCAGGTAAGGGGTAAAATGAAATGCGAAATCAAAATGAAATACGAAATCAAAAATGAAATACAGGAAATAAAAATAAAATACGAAATCAAAGTGAAATATGAAATCAAAGTAAAATACGAAATCAAAGTAAAATACAAAATCAAAATAAAATACGAAATTAAAATAAAATATGAAATCAAAATAAAATGCGATATAAAAATAAAATACGGAATCAAAATAAATTACGAAATCAAAATAAAATATGAAATAAAAATAAAATACTAGATCAAAATAAAATACAAAATCAAAATAAAATACGAAATCAAAACAAAATATGAAATAAAAATAAAATACGAAATCAAAATAAAATAGGAAATAAAAATAAAATAGAAAATAAAAATAAAATACGAAATCAAAATAAAATAGAAAATATGAAATAAAATACAAAATCAAAATAAAATATTAAATCAAAATAAAATACGAAATAAAAATAAAATAGAAAATCAAAATAAAATACAAGATAAAATACAAAATAAAAATAAAATACAGAATCAAAATAAAATACTAAATAAAGATAAAATAGAAAATAAAATTGAAATACATTAAGCCATGTAAATACAAAGTACAAGTTTAGACTTTAGTTCTAAGGATGCAGACTCTGAGTGCATTAAGAGTCAGTCAGCCAGCACGGAGCCCAGGAGCTCTAAGGCCTGGTAGCTCAGCTTGAGACATAACAAAAATATTTGTCACATTAATAGATATGCTACATGAGAGAGCTTTTTACATTAATAGGTATGGTATATGAGAGAGAGCTTTTTATGTTAATAGATATGCTATATGAGAGAGCTTTTCAAATTAATAGATGTGCTATATGAGAGAGCTTTTCTAAATTAATAGGTTTAATATTACGTTAATATTATGTTTAATATCATGTTAATAGATTAATATGATAGAGCTTTTCACGTTAATAGATCTGCTATATGATAGAGTTTTTCACATTTTACACGAATGTAAACATCAGAAGACTTTGAAAACCAGGGTGACAGTGCCCCAACAGTTGGTTTTCACGGGGTGTTTATGGGGTTCTGGAGCTCTCAGCAGGTCCCTGTCTGTTTGTGCCCCAACAATTCATTTTCATGGGGTTTTTGTGGGGTTCTGGAGCTCTGGGCAGGTCCCTTTGATGCTGTGCCCCAACAGTTCATTTTTGTGGGATTTTTGTGGATCTGGGCAGGTTCTTGCAGTACTGTGCCCCAACAGTTCATTTTCAAGGGGTTTTTTGTGGGGTTCTGGAGCTCTGTGAGGTCCCTGCAATGCTGTGCCCCAACAATTCATTTTCATAGATTTTTGTGGGGTTCTGGAGCTCTGGGCAGGTCCCTGTGGTGCTGTGCCCCAACAGTTCACTTTCATGGGATTTTTGTGGATCTAGGCAGGTTCTTGCAGTACTGTGCCACAACAATTCATTTTCACGGGGTGTTTATGGGGTTCTGGAGCTCTGTGAGGTCCCTGTGATGCTGTGCCCCAACAGTTCATTTTTGTGGGGTTTTTGTGGGGTTCTGGAGCTCTGGGCAGGTCCCTGTGGTGCTGTTCCCCAACAGTTCATTTTTGTGGGATTTTTGTGGATCTGGGCAGGTTCTTGCAGTGCTGTGCCCCAACGGTTCATTCTCATGGGGTTTTTGTGGGGCACCAGAGCTCCTGTGAGGTCCCTACAAACCCCAACACCCCCCTGCCTCACCCTTGCCCCCTCTCTGCCCGCTCCCTTGCAGGAGCACCCACGACCTGGTGGCCATGGACGGGTGGCTTTACGCCGTGGGTGGCAACGACGGCAGCTCCAGCCTCAACTCCATCGAGAAGTACAACCCGCGCACCAACAAGTGGGTGGCGGCCTCGTGCATGTTCACCCGCCGCAGCAGCGTCGGGGTGGCCGTGCTGGAGCTCCTCAACTTCCCCCCGCCCTCCTCGCCCACCCTCTCGGTGTCCTCCACCAGCCTTTGACAGCCAGCCCGGCCGTGCCTCAGCCGCGGGGGACGGCGGTGCCACCCGCTCGCTCTGATGGGGACAGCGCTGCTCTGGGGACAGCCAGCAGCTGGCCAGGGCCACCAGGGCACAAGGGGGACACGGCCTCTGGGCAGACTCATCCAGAAAAAAAAAGTTCTTTTGGGTTAAAAGGAGGATCCCGAAAATCCCGAACCATTGCTGCTTTTGGGATCGCCGCGCTCCAGCTGTGCCACCGGGCACCGCCAGCCCTGCCAGGGGACACGGCCAGTGCCAGGCCCTGCTGCTCTGGGGACAGCCAGCAGGCCACCAGGGCCACCAGGGCAGAAGGGGGACACTGTGCCTCTGGTCAGACTCATCCAGCATCCCCCACAAAAAAAGCTCTTTTGGGTTAAAGGGGGGATCCCGAAAATCCCGAACCATTGCTGCTTTTGGGATCACCTGTGCTCCAGCCGTGCCACCAGGCCCTGCTGCTCTGGGGACAGCCAGGAGGCCACCAGGGCCACCAGGGCAGAAGGGGGACACAGCCTCTGGTCAGACTCATCCAGCATCCCCCACAAAAAAAGCTCTTTTGGGTCAAAAAGGGGATCCCAAAAATCCTAAACCATTGCTGCTTTTGGGATGGCCGCACTCCAGCTGTGCCACCAGGCCCTGCTGGGGGACACGGCTGTCATGAGGCCCCGCTGCTCTGAATGTCACCGTAGCCAAACCAAGCCTGTGGGGCTCCCAGGGTGTCTCTGATGCCTTAAACACACCCCGAGAGGGATCCCGGCCCTGCAGGGGGGGCAGGGTCGGGGGCAGAGCTGGGGGCAGTGCCCAGAGACCCCCAGGGCTGCCCTGACCCACTGAGGGGCCAGCTGAGCCTGGATCTGGCCAGTGCAGGTGGCCTAAGGGACCTTGGTGACCCCAGGGACCTTGGTGACTTGAGAGGCCTTGGTGGCCCAAGGGACCTTGGTGACCCAAGGGCCTTGGTGGCCCCAGGGGCCTCGGTGACTCGAGGGGCCTTGGTGGTCCCAGAGACCTTGGTGGCCCAAGGGACCTTGGTGACTCGAGAGGCCTTGGTGACCTGAGGGGCCTTGGTGACCCAAGAGGCCTTGGTGACCTGAGGGACCTTGGTGGCCTGAGGGACCTTGGTGACTTGAGGGGCCTTGGTGGCCTGAGGGACCTTAGTGGCCCAAGAGGCCTTGGTGACTTGAGGGGTCTTGGTGGCCCCAGGGGCCTCGGTGACTCTAGGGGCCTTGGTGACCTGAGAGACCTTGGTAACCTAAGGGACTTGGGTGGCCCAAAAGGCCTTGGTGACTCAAGGGACCTTGGTGCCCTGAGAGACCTTGGTGACTCTAGAGGCCTTGGTGACCTGAGGGACCTTGGTGGCCTGAGGGGCCTTGGTGACTTGAGAGGCCTTGGTGGCCCCAGGGATCTTGGTGGCCCAAGGGACTTTGGTGACCTGAGGGACCTTGGTGACTCAAGAGGCCTTGGTGGCCCCAGGGACCTTGGTGACCCGAGGGACCTTGGTGACCCGAGGGACCTTGGTGACCTCAGGGACCTTGGTGACCCGAGGGGCCTTGGTGACCTAAGGAACTTTGGTGGCCCAAAGGGCCTTGGTGACTCGAGGGACTTTGGTGGCCCAAGGGACCTTGGTGGCCTGAGGGGCCTTGGTGACCCAAGAGGCCTTGGTGACCCGAGGGGCCTTGGTGACTCGAGAGGCCTTGGTGGCCCAAGAGGCCTTGGTAACCTGAGGGACTTTGGTGGCCCAAGGGACCTTGGTGGCCTGAGGGACCTTGGTGGCCTGAGGGACCTTGGTGGCCCAAGGGACCTTGGTGACCCGAGGGACCTTGGTGGCCCCAGGGACCTTGGTGGCCTCGCTGCCCTCACTGGCATTGCCAGGCTCCAGGGCTGGGACTCTGCACTTGGGAAGGGCCCGGCCTGTTGCTGTTCCCCTCTCTGCAAAGCAGATCCTGGGTTTTTGTGGAAAGGAATCAGTTCTTGGGAAAAAAAAAAAAGAACAGTCCAGCCTTCTGAACGAGGAGGATTGCCTGGCATCACTTTCTGGGGTATTAATTTTATTTTTTATTTGCCTTTTTTTTTTTTTTGAATGCTGATACGACTTCACATCCCTTTATTTTTTATGCTGCCCTGAGGAACGACTCAACCACTGGTACCTCAGTCCTGTTCAAATGTAGCACTGGAAACACGCTCCAGCTCTTTGGAACTCATTCCTTTCTCCTTTTTTAACCCTCCATTCTCACTCCCAGAGCTCACATTTCACTCGTGTGGTACCTGTGGGCCTGAATTTTCAAGTAGCAAGAGATTTCTCTCTCTTTTTATTTTTTTTTTGTGTGGGGGTTTTTTGTTGGTTTGTTGTTGTTGTTTTGTTTGTTTGTTTTTGGTTTGTTTTTTTGGGTTTTTTTTGGGGGGAGAGGGCTGAAAGAAGAGTTTAAAATGAGACAGGGACTCCCCTGCCTCAGATCCTTTTCTGGGCAGTCTGATTTCCCCCAGACAGGTGCCTGCAAGGTTCTCCAAGGTTTTTTTGGCATCCTTCACAAGCCCGCTCACAGTGCCTGATGTTGTACCCCTGGGATTCCCCCTCCAGCCTCTCCCTGAGGACAGGCTGAGCCTCTCTGAGGCCTTTTGGCCTTTTGGAACAGGCTCTAAATCTTCTTTTTGTCCCCTCCTGGCTGCCCCAGTCTCAGCAGCTCTCCTGTTTCCTCATCCTGCAGAGTGTCCAGGGTCTCCTGGTCCATGTGGGCTGCCCCAGGAAGGTCAGAGGAATCTGCTTTGTTCCAAAAAACGATGAAATCGGTGACATCTGCTCTGTTCTGTGCCTCCACCACAGCGAGCTCTCAGCCCTTTCCATCCCGTTCCTGTGGGCAGCCTCAGGATTTCGCTCTGGGCTCACTCCAGGCATCCCTGGCTCCCTTTGGAGCAGGATCAGCCCAAAATCCCCTCGGGGAGGTGGAAGGAGCTGGTGCTGGGCTCGGCCCCAGGTGCTGAGGAGGAGCCGGGAGTGAAGGGAGAGCAGAGCTCAGGCAGGGGCAAAAAGGGCTGGGTTCAAAGCAGGAATGGGATGTGACCCTGGCACAGCCTCTGCTCCAGCTGGGGCAGGGTGGGGATGGAGCAGAACCTGCGGGAAGGGAGAAATGCAGCAGCAGAGGGGGATTTGCACACTCTGCAAACGGTGTGTGACACTCTGCAAACGGTGTGTGACACACTGCACACGGTGTGTGACACTGTCCTCCCTCCTGAGGGACAGGGACACAGGGACACAGTGACCCCTGTCCCCCCGGTTGGCCCCTGAGCCATCTCCCACCTAGCCTGATCCATGGAAACCCGGCCGGGATGGAGCCTCTGCTGCCCAAACCCTGCAGGTGCCAGAGGGAGGAGGAAGAGGAGGAGGAAGGAAAGGGCAAAACAATTCCCCAGCATCTTCTGGGGGTCCCCAGCATCTTCTGGGGGTCCCCAGCAACCCCACCCCGACCCACACTGTGCGGACACGAGGTGTCAGCCCCCGCCCTGGCACCGGCCAGGGTGGGATCGCTCCTGGTGCTGCGCGTCCCCCGTGCCGAGGAGGAGGAGGAGGAGGAGGAGGAGGAGGAGGAGGGCTCGGAGGGGACGACGTGTGTCTGTGTCTGTCTGTCTGTGCGTAGCAAACCCCGTCCAAGGGGAGCAGAACAACTCCCTGTGGCTTCCCTGCCACTCCCAGTCCGTGCTGTCTCACCCGAGGTGTTCCTTGTCCCAAATCCCGACCCAGGAGTGTCCCCAGCAGGGCCGGGGGGCTCCGGGCTCGGGGGGTTTTTCCCAGCAGGGCCAGGCAGGAGCCCCTGCCCTGATTTGGGGACAGAGATGCTCCTTTGGCCTCCCTGCTGGCCCAGATCCGTGTCCAAGCGTTGTCACTTTGATCTCTCTGTAACTTATCCGACTTTATTTATGTGGAACTCCGTTTCTCTCTGAATTTTTTGCACTACGTGGGGCTGGGGAGGGGATACAAGCAATAGAAGCCAACGTGGACAATAAAAGACGTTTTCTTGGATCCTGCCTGGTGCATCCTTCACTGCTCTCCCTTCCCTGGCTGCCTCCTGGGGCTGGGCAGGGACCCGTAGGCTGGGGATTTATTAAAAGGGCTCCAGGATCCACCCTGAGTATTACAGGAGCCTGACCAAAGCTGCACCCAGGGTGGGCTGGGAGTGGTCACAAAATGGCTGAGCCATCACCAGATTTTACATTTTTATAAGTTTGGGTCCATTCGGGGTTTAATTGTCCAATTCCAGCTCCAGGCCGTGAGCTCCCATCCTTCTTGTTCCCATCCCTCAGTCTATCGTTGTTTGTGTTTTGGGGCTGAAAGTTGTCCTTGGTGTGCAGCAGGACAAGGATTTGTTTTGTCTCACTGCTCCGGGGAGAGAGCTTAAAATGGCACTTAAATGAGACTCAGAACTGCATCCCCAGGTAGCACAGAACCTGAAAATATAAAAGCTGAGGCATCACCAGGGGAGGGTTTGGGATGGAAATCAGGGAAAGATTCTTCCCCCAAAGAGTTTTGGGCACTGAAAAGGCTCTCAGAGCTTTAGGAGGGTCAGGATGGAATTCAGGGGAAGGTTCTTCCTCAAGAGGGTGTTGGGCACTCAAAAGGCTCCCAGAGCTCTGGAAGGGTTTGGGATGGAGATCAGGGAAAAGTTGTTCCCCCAGAGAGTTTTGGGCACTAAAAAGACTCCCACAGCTCCAGGAGGGTTTGGGATGGAATTCAGGGAAATGTTCTTCCCCCAAAGAGTGATGGGCACTGAAAAGGCTCCCACAGCTCCAGGAGGGTTTGGGATGGAGATCAGGGACAGATTCTTCCCCCAGAGAGTTTTGGGCACTGAACAGGCTCCCAGAGCTCCGGGAGGGTTTGGACAATGCTCTCGGGGTCAGGGTTGGGGTTTTTGGGGTGTCTGGGCAGGGCCAGGGGTTGGACTCTGATGTAGTGGATCCCTTCTGGGGAAGGGAGGTGATTCCAGGAGGTCTCACCAGCCTGGCTGTCACCGCTGCTGGCTTTGGGACATTTGGGACATTTGGGACATTTGGGACATTTGGGACATTTGGGACATTTGCTCAGTGCTCCCCTCTGTAGCCCAGCTGGGACTGGCCCTGCCAGAGGGGCCCAAACCTTTCTGGAAGGTTCTGCTGTGGCCCAGCTGAGCTAAAAGGAGCAGCTTTACCCAACCCCAGCCCCAGGCTCAGCCCAGGGTGTTGGGGCCTAGCTGGACATGAGGGGCATTTGTGCTGGGAGTGTCCCCAGTGTGTCACCCGTGTCACCCTTCCCCTCCTGCCAAGGTGCTGGACATCTTTGGGAGACGCCCCAGGGGCTGATTCACACCTTTCCTGCCCTCCAAGCCCAGCCTGGCCTCCCCAGGACCCCCAGAATGAGAACCAGGGCAGGAACAGCCCCGTGCTGCCCCTCAGGTGCCACCCTCAGCCCGTCCCTGGGGCCTGGGGATGGCAGAGCTGGCAGAGCTGGGCCCATCCCACCAGGAGGGCAGTGCTGGGATGGGTCTGGGGCTGAGGGAGCAGCAGGAGCTGCCTGGCACCAGCCCTGGGGCCTGGGGATGGCAGAGCTGGCAGAGCTGGGCCCATCCCACCAGGAGGGCAGTGCTGGGATGGGTCTGGGGCTGAGGGAGCAGCAGGAGCTGCCTGGCACCGGCCCTGGGGATGACAGAGCTGGGCCCATCCCGCCGGGAGGGCAGTGCTGGGATGGGTTTGGGGCTGAGGGAGCAGCAGGAGCTGCCTGGCACCAGCCCTGGGGCCTGGGGATGGCAGAGCTGGGCCCATCCTGCCGGGAGGGCAGTGCTGGGATGGCTTTGGGGCTGAGGGAGCAGCAGGAGCTGCCTGGCACCAGCCCTGGGGCCTGGGGATGGCAGAGCTGGGCCCATCCTGCCGGGAGGGCAGTGCTGGGATGGGTTTGGGGCTGAGGGAGCAGCAGGAGCTGCCTGGCACCGGCCCTGGGGCCTGAGGGGGAGGCCGGAATGCCTGGCCTGGCCTGGCCCCTCGTGTCCCCTTTCCTGCTCTGTCCCTCTGCCTGGGCTCCTAAAAATAAATCTGAGCTCTGAAATTCTCCCTGCAGCCCTGCCCGGCCTCAGCTCAGCCTCTCCTGGGAGCAGAACCCTGCAAGGACTCTGCTTGGGAGTCCCAGGGAGCTGCCAGGACCTGCCACAGCAGCAGCAGTTGGGTCCCTGCTGCGAGCTGGGGGGGGGGTATTTATATATTTATATTTATATTTATTTTAAATGTTAATTTTATACTTTATATTTATATATTTATATTAATAGGTGTTTTTTTTAATTTATTTTTTAACTTTTCAGTTTTAATGTTATATTTTATATTTTATATCTTTTATATTTTATGTATTTTATATTTTATATATTTTATATTTACATTTATATTTTATTATTTATATTTTTATTTTTATTTTTATTTTAAATTTATATTTTATATTTTATATTTATATATTTTATACTTATATATTTATATTTATATTTAATTTTAATTTTAATTTTAATTTTATATATTATATTTATATATTTATATTTATAGTTAATTTTAATTTTAGTTTTAATTTTAATTTTAATTTTAATTTTTGATTTTATATTTTATATATTTTATGTATTTTATATTTATATTTATAGTGAACCGGGGGAACAGCACGTTTGTGGTCACGGTGAAGCACTGACCGTGTTATCCACGGAGGCGAGCAGGAATCACAATTTTCCTGCACAAAACCCACAGCTGGGGCTGTTTGCTGCACAAACCCAAAAACCACAGCTGGGGCTGTTTGCTGCACAAAACCAAAAACCACAGCTGGGGCTGCCTGCTGCAGGGGCTGCCCTCACCAGGAGCTGCTGGGCTCTCACAGAGATGTTCCCCAAAAAGAGAAACCCTGAGCTGGGCCCTCGGTGTGCTGGGAGGCCAGAAATGAGGGGAAAACCTGTGGGGTTCAGTGTGGGGTAAAGGAGAGGGGATCCCATGGGAGTTTGGGGTAAAAGAGAGGGGATTTGGGGTAAAAGAGAGGGGATCCCTCAGTAAATTGGGGATAAAAGAGAAGGGATTCCTCATGGAGTTTGGGATAAAAGAGAAGAGATTCTTTGGGGAATTCGAGGTAAAGGAGAGGGGATCCCTCAAAAAATTTGGGATAAAAGAGAGAGGATCCCTCAGGGAATTGGGGATAAAAGAGAAGGGATTCCTTGGGGAATTTGGGGTAAAAGAGAAGGGATCCCTTAGGGGGTTTAGGGTAAAAGAGAGGGAATCCCATGAGGAATTGGGGTAAAAGAGAAGGGATTCCTTGAGGAGTCTGGGATAAAAGAAAAGGGATTTTGAGGGGAATTTGGGATAAAAAGAGAGGGGATCCCTCAGGGAATATGGGATAAAAGAGAAGGGATTCTTTGGGCAATTTGGGATAAAGGAGAGGGGATCCCTTGGGGAGTTTGGGGTAAAGGACAGGGGATTCTTTGGGGTATTTGTGCCCTGGGGGTCTCACCCCAGAGCCCCTCCTGCCCCACTGACTCCCAGCCCTGCAGAGCTCACACGAGCAGCCCCTGCCCTGCAAATCCTGGGGTTTGTGGGGGATTTTTGAGGGGTGTCCTGGAGCTTGGCTGGGCCAGGAAAACCTCTCACACTCCTAAAACAACGTGCAGGTTTCTCACACCACATCCTTTACATCCTTCTCACATCACTGAATATAAATTCACTAAACCTGAATTTTTATTTTTCCAACCGTGCCATCAATCCAATTCCTTTGACAAGGCCTGATTTCCACAGCCCCACGCTGATCTGGGTTAATTATATTCCCCTCTTGCAATTCTCCAAGTTAATCCAACTCCCTCACAGCTGTTACATCATTTTCCCAGGAATTGCTGGCAACTGGCAACCCCATAATTACCGGGGTGGTTTTTTCACCCATGGAAACACTGATATCCCTGATAAATGATGCAATTTCTTTGCAAATTCCGTGGTCCTGCAAGACCTGACTGCAACAGCCGCCCAAGCCCTTTGTGCTCAGCTCTCTCGAACTTTCTGTGTGAATTCTCTCTATTTTTTTTTTTTTTTTTTTGATCCGGAGCATTCGAGTTTTGCATTTCCTCCTCACCAACCACGCGAAAATGAAAAGAGTTTCTCGTTTCCTACGGTTGTAATTCCTGTTTTGGTTTTGTTTTCAGTGCAGAAATATTGAGTCTGCATTTACCTTTGGTCACTGACTTCTCCTTTTTATTGTTTATATTTCCGTGCAGTGAGGCACTCACAGAAATATTCAGTTTGCTTCCTTTTAAAGCATTTCTTCCACTTTTTTTTTTGCTTTTTGCTGCTCACTCACTTCTCCTTTTGCTCTTTGATCCATTTTCCATCATTCCTACATTTTGATTAGCGTCCCCTGATTGATTTTTTTTTTTTTCCTGCTGCCCATTTAATTTTTATGGTTTTAACCCCGCTGGGAAAGGGGAAACTCTTTGGAACCCTTCAACCGCCGCAGCCCCGGGGGGATTTTTTGTTAATGCTTAAACCACTTTTATCTCGCTCCGTCCTTATCTCCGCCCGTGCGGCGGCCGAATTCCAGCCGGGAAAAGGCTCCGGGATGGATTTCAGCTCCGTGCCGGGACGGCTCCGGCTCGGGAATGCCGGCCGGGATTCCCAGGGAACAGCCGGGAGCAGCCGGGAACAGGTACCGGGCCGGCCCCACCCCGCCCGCAGGGAGGGGCAGGATCGGGCTCGGGGCTCTGCCCACACCCGCCCCACTCCCGGAGGGCGGGGAGGAGCGGCCGGCAGCGATCGCGCCGAGATCGCGCTGAGAACGCGCGGAGAACCCGCGGAGAACCCGCAGAGAGCCTGCTGAGATCCCACTGAGATCACGCCGAGAACGCGCTGAGATCCCGCTGAGATCCCACTGAGATCCTGCTGAGATCCCACTGAGATCCTGCTGAGATCCCACAGCGAACCCGCCGAGATCGCGCTGAGAACCCGCAGAGAACCTCCTGAGATCCCGCCGAGATCCCATAGGGAACCGGCAGCCACCCCACAGCGACCCCACTGAGATCCCACAGCGAACTCACAGCGACCCCACAGCGACCCCAGAGCCGCCCCGCAGCGAACCCGCAGCGAACCCACGGAGACCCCACTGAGACCCCACTGACACCCCACATCGGCCCCACAGCGACCCCAGAGCCGGCCCGCAGCGACCCCACAGCGACCCCACTGAGACCCCACTGAGACCCCAGAGCGGCCCCAGAGCGGCCCCAGGGCCGCCCCAGCGCCGGTCCCGGCCCGGCGGGGCGCTGCCGGCATGGGGAACATCGCCTGCGTCCCGCAGGCTCCCGGCGGCTTCAGGAGCTCCTTCCGAAGGAAACCCTCGCTGAAGAAGGAGTGAGTCCCGCTGGGCTGGGGGAGCGGGGCTGGAATTTCCTCAGGGGTCTCTGCCGGTGGGGGTCTCCTATTTCCCGGTGGGGATTTCCTATTTCCCGGTGGGGATTTCCTATTTCCCAGAGGGGATTTTAGTTCCCGGTGTGAATTTCCTATTCCCCGGTGGGGTTTTCCTATTTCCCGGTGTGAATTTCCTATTTCTCGGCAGGGATTTTAGTTCCCGATGGGGATTTCCTATTTCCTGGCCGGAATTTCCTATTTCCTGGCCGGGATTTCAGTTCCCGGTGGGGATTTCCTATTTCCCAGCGTGAATTTTTTTATTTCCCAGTCGGGATTTCCTATTTCCTGACAGGGATTTTAGTTCCTAATGGAGATTTCCTGTTTCCTGGGGGGGGGGGGGAGTTCCTATTTCCCAGTGTGAATTTCCTATTTCCCAGCGTGAATTTTTTATTTCCCAGTATGAATTTCCTATTTCCTGGTGGGGATTTCATATTTCCCAGCCGGGATTTCCTATTTCCCAGTGGGAATTTTCTATTTCCCAGTGGGAATTTCTATTTCCCAGTGTGAATTTCCTATTTCCCAGTGGGAATTTTCTATTTCCCAGTAGGATTTTCTATTTCCCGGTGGTTTTTTTTGGGGTGCTGGGCACTGCCAGACCCCTGGATCAGCTGGCCCCGAGTGCCTGGGATGAAATTCTGGGATGGAATTCTCAGCCAGGCAGGGAACGCCAGCCCCGGGGAGCAGCAGCCCTGAATTAATTTTTGTTTGGGTAACAGAACTCCTGAAATTCCCCATTTTCACTTGTGAGTGGTTTCAATCCCAGCTGTTGGGAGAAAACAACATTCCCATTTTCCCTTTAGGGGGAAAACCCCAAATCCCAGCACCCCTCTGTAGGATTTGTGTTTGTGAAGCCCGAGGAGGGGCAGCAGGAAAATATCCCTGAAATCCTTTTGGGGTTTGGGTGCTGGGCTGGAGCTCAGGAGTCCCAAAACAGCTCCCAAAAATGCTCTGCAGCTTTGCCACTGCTCCATGGGTGCAGCCAGAGCAGGAAAGGGCTCTGGAGATTCCTGCCAGCCCCGTCCGGGATGGGATCGGTGTCAGGGCTGTGCCAAAAACCCCAAAATCTGCCGGGCTGAGGGGGCTCTGAGCAAAGGGAGACCCCAAGCTGTGCCCTCGGTGTGCTGGGTGGGCAGGAATCAGGGAAAACCTGTAGGGTTTGCTGTGGGGTAAAAGAGAGGAGTTTGGGGTAAAAGAGAGGGGATCCCATGGGGAACTTGGGATAAAAGAGAGGGGATCCCTCAGAAAATTTGGGATAAAAGGGAGAGGATCCCTCAGGGGAGTTTGGGGTAAAAGAGAGGGGATCCCTTAGAAAATTTGGGATAAAAGAGAGGGGATCCCTTGGGGAATTTGGGGGTAAAAGAGAGGGGATCCCTCAGAGAGTTTGGGGTAAAAGAGAGAGGATCCCATGGAGAATTTGGGGGTAAAAAAAAGGGGATCCCTCAGGGAATTTGGGATAAAAGAGAGGGGATTCCTTGTGGAGTTTGGGGGTAAAAGAGAAGAGATCCCATGGGGGGTTTGGGGTAAAAGAGAGGGGATCCCATGGGACATTTGGGATAAAAGAAAGGGGATCCCTCATGGAGTTTGGGGTAAAAGAGAGGGGATCCCATGGGAGATTTGGGGGTAAAGGACAGGGGATTCTTTGGGGTATTTGTGCCCTGGGGGTCTCACCTCAGGGCGCTGTGGTGCAGCAGCCAAACCCCAGAGCTCCTCCTGTCCCAGTTTCCCACACTCGTGGGGATTATCCCGATTTTCTGAGCTGGGAAATCCCAGCAAAGAGGTCCCAGAGCACCGGTGGAACCGGTGTGCACTCAGGGGGACACCGGGAACAGGAGGGAAGGGACAGGGAGGCCGGGATGAAGGGCAGATATTCCCCTCTGGAACATCTGTGGGATCATCCCCGCTCCTGCAGGAGCTGCCAGGGCTGGGTTTGTTTTTTGTGCTGTGCCATGGAACATCCAAGCCCTGACTTGGGTGAGCAAAGAGCTGTAAAAAACACAGAGAAACCCCGACAAACCCAGCAAATTCCTGTTCCTGCCCTGCCAGGCTGGGATGACTCGAAAGCTTGTGACAAATCTCTCAGTCACTGTCCCAGCTTCCTGATTTCTGGGCAGGATTCACCGTGCCTCAGCCTGGGTCATTGGAGGGCATGAAAGATTAAATATTTCAGAAGGCAAAGAGCATAAAAAAGATTTATTGTCTAATTCTTAGTGCTTTTTATAAGATATTCTGATATAGAATTTAACATGGTTGGTGAATAGGAATGACACCTCTCTGATCCCATGGGTTAAACTGGAGAAACAGCAAAACACCTGGAGAAAATTGTTTGGAGAAAAGAATAATTGTTCACTAAAATTGTTTTGAGAAGAAACTTTCTTTAAAAGTTTTCCCTTTGGGAAAAATTAGCAGCTGCTGGCAGGGTGAAATCTCTCAGAGCCAGAAATGTCAGGCCCAAAAGTCTAGGGATGTGTTTCCATGGGTGTTTTTGGGGTGTTTTTGAGGTGTTTTAGAGGTGGTTTTGAGGTGGTTTTTGGGGTGGTTTTTGGGGTGGTTTTTGAGGTGTTTTAGAGGTTGTTTTAGGGTGGTCTTTGAGGTGTTTTTGGGGTGTTTTTGGGATGTTTTTGGGGTGTTTTTGGTGTGTTTTCAGGGTGGTTTTTGGGCTGTTTTTGATGTGTTTTTGAGGTGGTTTTTGAGGTGTTTTGGAGGTGGTTTAGAGGTGTTTTTGAGGTGTTTTGGGGGTGGTTTTGGGGTGGTTTTTGGGGTTTTTTTGGGGTGTTTTGGGGGTGTTTTTGGGGTGGTTTTTGACGTTATTTTGGGGTGGTTTTTGGGGTGTTTTTGGGGTGGTTTTTGGGGTGTTTTGGAGGTGTTTTGGAGTGCTTTTTGGGGTGGTTTTTAGGGTGGTTTTTCGGGTGTTTTTGGGGTGTTTTTTGAGGTGTTTTGGAGGTGTTTTTGAGGTGTTTTTGGGGGTGTTTTTGAGGTGTTTTTTTCCTTTCCCTCCCTAGCCAAAATGGCAAGAAGAAGCTTCCCAGCTTTTTTGGGATAGACGGAAGCCAGGAGAGGGACACGAGCACGGATAAAATCCTGCAGTATATTCCAGCCAAGGCAAGTGCCCACGGGGACACGAGGAGGGGACACGAGGAGATGGGGACATGAGATGGGGACCTGCAGCCCCCTCCCCACTGCTCTGGGGGCTCAACCCACCCACCCCGAGCGTGGCAGTGGGGACATGGGGGACGTGGGGATGTGAGGATGTGGGGACATTGGGACATGGGGACATGGGGACGTGGGGACATGGGGATGTGGGGACATTGGGGACGTTGGGGACATCTCCCCTGCACACCTTTGCTCTGGGTTCTTTTGTGACCTGGCTTGGCCCAGGTTAGGGAGGCCTGGGGGACATGGGGGACATTGGGGACATGAGGACATGGGGAAATGGGGACGTGGGGGACATTGGGGACATGAGGACATCCTCCACACACCTTTGCTCTCAGTTCTTTCGTGACCTGGCTAGGCCAGGGGTGATGCTGAGAGCTCAGCAAGGGACATGGGGGACATGAGGGACATGGGGACATGAGGATATTGGGGATGTTGGGGACATCTCCCCTACATATCTTTGCTCTCGGTTTTTTTGTGACCTGGCTAGGCCAGGGGTGGTGCTGGGAGCCCAGCAGGGGACATGGGGATGTGGGGACATGGGGACATGGGAATTTGGGGAGCTTGAGGACATGGGGACATGGGGAAATGGGGACATGAGGACATGAGGATGTGGGGACATGGGGACACCCCCACACCTTTACTCTGCGTTCTTTCATTTCTGTCCCCTGTGAGGGCAGGCAAAGCCCAGAGAGCTCTGGCGGGGGATGATTCAGTGATTCCCTGATGATTCCCTGATTGATTCCCTGATTGATTCCCTGATTGATTCCTGGATTGATTCCCTGATTCACTGATTGATTCCCTGTTTCCCTGCTTCCCTGTTTCCCTGTTTCCCTGTTTCCCTGCTTCCCTGATTCCCTCATGATTCCCTGATTCCCGGATTCCCTGATGATTCCCTGATTCCCGGATTGATTCCCTGATTCCCTGTTTCCCTGCTTCCCTGATTTCCCGATTCCCTGATTCATTCCCACGCCGGCTGAGCCGCAGCGGCCCCGCCCGGGGAGGGAAGCAGGAAGGGCAGGGCTGCCCCAGGCACGGCCCAGCCCTCCCCGTTCCCAGGGGAAAGCCGAGGGGAATCCGGGAGCCCCCGGGGGGTTGGTGGGTCCCGCTGGGTGGGCCGGGGGTGTGGGTGCAATTTTGGGGGGGTTTGGGCTGTGCTGGGTGTTCCTCAACCCAACCCGTGTGCGTGTGGGGAAGGGGAAACTGAGGCACGGCCGGGAATTCCAGGACCCAAAGGGGTCGGGCAGCAAAATCCGGATCCCAGAGGGATCCTGGGTGCGGGATGAGCGGGCAGCGGGAGTGGGGAAGGAATCCTGGCAGGGATCGCTGTGAGATCCTTCACCTGGGCACTGCAGGGAGGGAAGGAGGGAGGGCGGGGCAGGGTTTGAGCCTTTCCCCCGCCTGGGGCACTGGGGATGCACCCCCGGCTCGGCCGCAGCTCCCTGTGCGGCCTGGGGAGAGGCTGGGCCCAAATCCCGAGATTTTCCCTGTCCCCATCCCAAATCCCGAGCTTTTCCCCATCCTAAATTCTGAGCTTTTCCTCTCTCCCCATCACAAATCCCGAGCATTTCCCTATCCCAAATCCTGAGATTTTCCCCTCTCCCTATCCCAAATCCTGAGCTTCTCCCCATCCCAAATCCTCAGCTTTTCCTCTCTCCCCATCCCAAATCCCGAGCTTTTCCCCTCTCCCTATCCCAAATCCTGAGCTTTGGGACCCAAAGATGGGGATCCTGTCCCCATCCCAAATCCCAAGATTTTCCCCATCTCAAATCCCGACCTTTTCCCCTCTCCCCATCCCAAATCCCGACCTTTTCCCCTCTCCCCTGCCGATTTTTGGGATCAGCAGGGCCGGCCCGGAGCTGCCATCTCTGGCCCCACCCCACAGGAGGTGCCACCCCCAACCCCTGCCCACCCCAGGCGATTTGGGACAGGGACAGGCGACATCCCTGTCCCCATTCCCACAGCCCCGTGACAGCCGGGGCGGGGCGGATCTGCCCCAAACCCTCGTTTGGGGTTTTTCACACACAAAAAAACCCAAAAAATTGTTTTTCCCGCGGGGCTCGGGGGCTGCAGCGCTGAGCGAGGAACTAGTTCGACCTGCAGGGCCGGAACGGGTCCGGGCACGGGACAGACACGGGAGGGAGCGGGATGGACACGGGAGGGAGCGGGACAGAGGCGGGGATGGGCAGCGGCACCGCCGGGATAACGGGAACAGGATGG
>OU383794.1:1291923-1483499 GCA_910950805.1 Acrocephalus scirpaceus scirpaceus
TGTGAAGGTTTTCCACAAAAATTTCCTCAGTTCAAGTAAAATCCATAAAATTCCAGGAGTGTGAGGGGAGGAAAAGCTGCAGATGGGATTTAAATGAGAGGGGTTTAATCCCAAGGATTTTTCCAGGCCTTGGGTAAAATATTCCATGAGATCTCACCTCTTTTTTACCAAAAACAAGAACAGGGCCTGGAATTGCAGGCCAAGCTCAGTTTTACACCTTTATATTTCATTCAAAATTCCCTGGATTATTTTGGCAGCGCTTTGAGGCTCCATTTTGGGCCTTGTCCTCCTCTATTTGTGAAGGTTTTCTACAAAAAATTCCTCAGTTCAGATGAATCCATAAAATTCCAGGAGTGTGAGGGGAGGAAAAGCTGCAGAGGGGATTTACATGAAGGAGGTTTAATCCCAAGGATTTTTCCAGGCCTTGGGTAAAATATTCCATTAAATCTTACCACTTTTTTACCAAAAATGAGAACAGGGCCTGGAATTGTAGGCCAAGCTCAGTTTTACACCTTTATATTTCATTCAAAATTCCCTGGATTTTGTTGAGAGGACTTTGAGGCTCCATTTTGGGCCTTGTCCCACTCTGTTTATGAGGGTTTTCCACAAAAACTTCCTCAGTTCAGATGAATCCATAAAATTCCAGGAGTGTGAGGGGAGGAAAATCTGCACCTCCTGCACCTCCTGGCACCCCCAGTGCCACCCAGCCCCGGTGGCACAGGCACACAGGTCACAATGTCACCCCACTGATGTCCCTTTTTGTGTTTTTTTTCTCTCTCCTTTCGATTTTCCTCTGTCTTTTCCCCTCCCCTGCTGTCTGGATCCCAGAAATCCCGTAAGGTACAGATAAGTATGACCCCACCCACGCCTCCATCTCATCTTTTTTGGGGGTTTTTTTTGGGTTTTATTTTGTGTTTTTCACTCTCCCTGATTTAGGATCCCTGTAGTTTAGAGCTGTTCATTCCCGTCCTTCATTCCCAGCCGGTTGTCACCTTTCATTTTGGGAGAGTTTGAATTAATCCGGTCATTTTTATTTTTATTTTGTTGTTGTTGTTGTTGTGTTAATCCCACAAAACATTCCTCAGCCATCACTCCATCCTTGCTGTGGCTGCAGCCCAGAGAATTCCTGGGAATTCTGGAGCCTCACCTGGGATTTTCCAGCGGGGCGGCAGCAAGGAGGGAATTTTCTCCTCAAAAAAAACCCACGTGGGGTGCAGGAGAACCTCCTCAAGCTGTGGGGTGCAGGAGAAGCTCCTCAGACCTGGAGCAGCTCCTCAAACCTGGAGCAGCTCCTCAAATCTGGAGCAGTTCCTCAGACCTGGAGAATCTCCTCAAACCTGGAGAATTTCCTCAAATCTGGAGAAGTTCCTAAAATCTGGAGAATCTCTTCAAACCTGGAGAATCTCTTCAAACCTGGAGAAGTTCCTCAAACCTGGAGCAGCTCCTCAAATCTGGAGCAGTTCCTCAGACCTGGAGAATCTCCCCAAAAATCTCCTCAGACCTGGAGAATCTTCTCAAACCTGGAGAATCTCCCCAAGAATCTCCTCAGACCTGGAGAATCTCCCCAAACCTGGAGCAGCTCCTGAAGGATTGGGAGCAGCCTCTCCCCCAAATTCCAGCCCCAGGAAGCCTTGCCCAGGTTGGGTGGGACCTGGCAGCCCTTGGCATGAGGAGGTTTCCTGGAGGCTCCATCTGTAGAGTCATCAACAAAATATCATCAAAATCTCATCAAACAGAATCTCATTAAAACAAATCTCATCAAACAAAGTATCATCAACAAAATATCATCAAAATCTCATCAAACAGAATCTCATAAAAAAAAACCTCATCAACAAAAATCTCCTCACACAAAATATCATTAAAAAAATATCTCATCAAACAAAATCTCATCAGATAAATATCAGATAAATTCTCATCAGATAATTCTCATAGAATAAATTCTCATCAGATAAATATCATCAGATAAATTCTCATCAGACAAATCCTCATCAGATAAATTCTCATCACATAGATTCTCATTGAATAAATTCTTATCAGATAAATATCATCAGATAAATTCTCATCAGATAATTCTCATAGAATAAATTCTCATCAGACAAATCCTCATCAGATAAATCCTCATCAGATAAATTCTCATTAGATAAATTCTCATTAGATAAATTCCCATCAGATAAATATCATCAGATAAATATCATCAGATAATTCTCATAGAATAGATTCTCATCAGATAAATCCTCATTAGATAAATATTATCAGATAAATTCTCATCAAATAAATTCTCATCAGATAAATTCCCATCAGATAAATATCATCACATAAATTCTCATCAGATAAATATCATCACATAAATATCATCACATAAATATCATCAGATAAATATCATCACATAAATTCTCATCAGATAAATATCATCACATAAATATCATCACATAAATTCTCATCAGATAAATATCATCACATAAATTCTCATCAGATAAATATCATCACATAAATATCATCAGATAAATTCTCATCAGATTAAATTCTCCATCTCATTAAACATCCCAAACCAAGAGCTGTGAGGATCTTCCTGCCCTGCGGGGACAGCAGGGACACCCTGGCAGCCTCTCATCCTCTCCATCTCTCCATGCTCTCATGCTCTCCATGCTCTCACCCTCTCCCTCTCTCCTGTTCCCCAGGTGCCTCACATGGTGCTGAACCTGAAGGAGCCGCTCTACGTGGGGGGAGCCCCCGACCTGTCCCGGCTGGCGCGGGCAGCGGCCATCTCCAGCGGCTTCCAGGGGGCCCTGCAGAGGGTGAGCTCTGGGGGGGGACCCAGGGGCACCTGGGACAGCTCAGTGTCACCTGGGGACAGCTCAGTGTCACCTGGGGACAGCCTGATGTCACCTGGGGACAGCCTGATGTCACCTGGGATATCTCAGTGTCCTGCTGGGGCAGCCTGGTGTCACCTGGGACAGCTCAGTGTCACCTGGGGCAGCCCAGTGTCACCTGGGGGCAGCCCGGGGCCATTTTTCCCTCCCTGAGCCAGTTTTTTCCCCCCCGATCAGTTTTTTCCTTCCCTGATCCATTTTTTTCCCTCCATCACCAGATTTTTCCTTCCCCGATTAGATTTTTCCCTCCCTGATCCATTTTCTCCCTCCCTGATCAGATTTTTCCCTCCCTGATCCATTTTTTCTCTCCCTGATCAGATTTTCTCCCTCCCTGATCAGATTTGTTCCCCCCCGACCCATTTTTTCCTTCCCTGAGCAGGTTTCTCCCTCCATGATCACATTTTTCCCCTCTCTAATCCATTTTTTCCTTCCCTGATCAGATTTTTCTCCCCCCTGACCCATTTTTTCCCTCCCTTAGTGGGTTTTTCCCCTCTCTGACCCATTTTTTTCCCCTCTCTGACCCATTTTTCCCCTCTCTGACCCATTTTTCCCCCCCCTGCCCCGTTATTTTTCCCTCCCCAGCTGTCCCTGGGCGGGGTGTCGGTGCTGGAGGAGCAGCACATCCGCAGCGCCCGGGAGATCTCCCCGTTCCGGGGCCACCCCTGCACCCAAGGGCGCAGCCCCTGCCAGCACGGCGGCTCCTGCAGCCCCAGCATGGGCACCTACCAGTGCCACTGCCAGCGCGGCTTCGCGGGGACGCACTGCGACAAAGGTGGGGACACTGGGGACACCGGGGACACCGGGGACACCGGGGACACCGGGAGGGTGGCACAGGGGGGCTGGGGGTGGCAGAGGGCACTGGCGGTGGCACAGGGGAGGTGGAGGTGGCACAGGGACTGGAGGTGACACAGGGTTGGAGGTGGCACAGGGAGGGTGGAGGTGGCACAGGGCGTTGGAGGTGGCACAAGGGGCTGGAGGTGGCACAGGGAAGGTCAAAGTGGCACAGGGGAGCTGGAGGTGGCACTGGGAAGGTGGGAGTGGCACAGGGAAGGTGGCACAGGTGGGCTTGGGGTGGCACAGGGGCTGGGGGTGGCACTGGGAAGGTCAAAGTGGCACAGGGCGCTGGAGGTGGCACAGGGAGGGTGGAGGTGGCGCAAGGCACTGGAGGTGGCACAGGGAAGGTCGAAGTGGCACAGGGGAGCTGGGGGTGGCCCTGGGATGGTGGGAGTGGCACAGGGAAGGTGGCACAGTGGGCTGGGGGTGGCACAGGGAAGGTCAAGGTGGCACAGGGGGCTGGGGGTGGCACAGAGAAGGTGGCACGGGAGCTGGGGGTGGCATGGGGAAGGTCAAAGTGGCACAGGGGCCTGGAGATGGCACAGGGGGCGAGGGGAGCTGCAGGTGGCACAGTGGGCAGGGGGTGGCACTGAGAAGGTCACTGACACGGGGTTGGGGTTGGCACAGGGGGCTGGGGGTGGCAGAGGGCACTGGTGGTGGCACAGGGGAGGTGGAGGTGGCACAGGGAAGGTCAAGGTGGCACAGGGGACTGGAGGTGGCACAAGGGGCTGGAGGTGGCACAGGGTAGGTCGAAGTGGCACGGGAGCTGGTGGTGGCACAGGGGCTGAGGGTGGGACAAGGGGCTGGAGGTGGCACGGGGAAGGTGGGGCTGGCACAGGGGATTGGAGGTGGCACAGGGAAGGTGGCACAGCAGTTGGAGGTGGCCATGAGGGGCTGAGGGTGGCAGGGGGGACTGGAGGTGGCACAGGAGCTGGTGGGGGCCATGGGAGGGTGGAGGTGGCACAGGGAAGGTGGAGGTGGCACAGGGGAGCTGGGATTGGGACAAGGGGCTGCAGGTGGCACAGGAGCTGGTGGGGGCCATGGGGAGGTGGAGGTGGCACTGGGAGGGTGGAGGTGGCACAGGGGGCTGGGGGTGGCCATGAGGAGCTGCAGGTGGCACTGGGAAGGTCAAAGTGACACAGGGGCTGGGGGTGGCACAGGGAGGGTGGAGGTGGCACAGGGGAGCTGGGGGTGGCACAGGGAAGGTGGCACGGTGGGCTGGAGGTGGCACAGGGCACTGGAGGTGGCCCAGGGCACTGGAGGTGGCCCAGGGCACTGGAGGTGGCCCAGGGGTTGGAGGCGGCACAGAGAAGGTCAAGGTGACACAGGGGGCTGGGGGTGGAACAGGGTTGGAGGTGGCCATGAGGGGCAGCAGGTGGCACAAGGAAGGTACAGGTGGCACAGGGGGCTGGAGGTGACATGGGGTTGGAGGTGGCCCAGGGCACTGGCAGTGGCACAGGGAAGGTGGGGGTGGCACAGGGTGGCACTGGGAAGGTCAAAGGGACACAGGGGGCTGGGGATGGCACAGGGTACTGGAGGTGGCACAGGGGTTGGAGGTGACACGGGGTTGGAGGTGGCACTGGGAGGGTGGAGATGGCACGGGGAAGGTGGCCCAGGGCACTGGCGGTGGCACAGGGAGGGTGGAGGTGGCACAGGGAATGTGCAGGTGGTCATGGGGAGCTGGGGGTAGCACCAGGAGGGTGGAGGTGACACAGGGCACCCGAATTTCCCATCTCTGGTGTTTTTCCCATCTCCCTGTTTGTTTTTCCCATCTCCCTGGGGTTTTTTCCCATCTCCCTGATTTCCCATCTCCCTGGTTTTTACCCCACCCCCGATCTCCCCTGTCCCCGGTGTCCCCGCAGTGATCATCGAGAAGGCCGCTGGGGATGCTGAGGCCGTGGCCTTCGATGGCCGCACGTACCTGGAGTACCACAACGCCGTCACCAGGAGGTACCGCCCCAAACCGGGAATGTGGGCAGGAAAACCGGGATCCGGGAGCTCCAAACCGGGCAGGAAAACCGGGATCCGGGAGCTCCAAACCGGGATCCGGGAGCTCCAAATTGGGCAGGAAAACCGGGATCCGGGAGCTCCAAACTGGGCAGGAAAACCGGGATCCGGGAGCTCCAAACCGGGCAGGAAAACCGGGATAGAGGAGCTCCAAACCGGGCAGGAAAACCGGGATAGAGGAGCTCCAAACCGGGCAGGAAAACCGGGATACAGGAGTTCCAAACTGGGCAGGAAAACCGGGATCCGGGAGCTCCAAACCGGGATCCGGGAGCTCCAAACCGGGCAGGAAAACCGGGATCCGGGAGCTCCAAACCGGGCAGGAAAACCGGGATACAGGAGTTCCAAACTGGGCAGGAAAACCGGGATCCGGGAGCTCCAAACCGGGCAGGAAAACCGGGATCCGGGAGCTCCAAACTAGGCAGGAAAACCGGGATCCAGGAGCTCCAAACTAGGCAGGAAAACCGGGATCCAGGAGCTCCAAACCGGGCAGGAAAACCGGGATCCAGGAGCTCCAAATTGGGCAGGAAAACCGGGATCCGGGAGCTCCAAACTGGGCAGGATATTCCTGATCCAGGAGCTCCAAACTGGGCAGGAAAACCGGGATCCAGGAGCTCCAAACCGGGCAGGAAAACCGGGATCCGAGAGCTCCAAACTGGGGCAGGAAAACCGGGATCCGGGAGCTCCAAACTGGGGCAGGAAAACCGGGATACAGGAGCTCCAAATTGGGCAGGAAAACCGGGATCCGGGAGCTCCAAACTGGGGCTGGATATTCCCAGTCCTTCCCTCCAAACTGGGCTGGATATTCCTGATCCAGTAGCTCTAAACTGGGCTGGATATTCCTGATCCAGTAGCTCTAAACTGGGCTGGATATTCCCAGTGCTTCCTTCCTGAATGTCCCAGGCTGGAAATTTCTTTTTTTCCTTGGGAATTCTCTTTGGGAATGAGCAGAGATTCCCCCTGAGCTCCTCCAGGCTGGGAATTTCTCCTTCAGGACACCCCGTGGTTCGCTCCGTGCCCTCCCTCCTTCCCCTCTGGGGTTAATTCCCAACTCTCCCATTCCCAGTTTCCCGTCCGTGTGTCCGGGGCTGGGGCGGGGCCGTGTCCGTGTGTCCGTCCGTGTCCGTGTGTCCGGGGGCGGGGCGGGGCCGTGTCCGTGTGTCCGGGGGCGGGGCGGGGCCGTGTCCGTGTGTCCGTCCGCGTGTCCGGGGCTGGGGCGGGGCCGTGTCCGTGTGTCCGTCCGCGTGTCCGTGTGTCCGTCCCTCCCCTCAGTGTCGCTGTTTCTCTGTTTCCAAGCCGCCTGAGCAATGAGATCCCAGCGTAAGTACCGGCCCCGTTGCCTTCCCAAACAATTCCCAAAAGGAATTCGGGACTTCTCGGGGGTTTTTTTATGGAAAGCCATTCCCATTCCAGAGGGAATTCCCATTCCATGCGCTGCCAGCAGGAGCTGCTTTCCCTGCATCCAGATGTTGTGTCCCCCCCCACAGCATGCCTTCATCTCATTTTTTAAAATTCATTGACTTTTTAAATTAATTTGATTTTAAAATTAATTTAATTTTTAAATTTTAAGCATGGTTTGAGTAAGGAATGGAGAATCCCCCGTGGCTTTTCCTGCTCCTGCAGCAGCCAGAGGTGTTGGAGATGGGAATTCAGGAAAGGAAAAAGGAAAGGAGAAAGAAAAGGAAGGAAAAAGGAAAGGAACAAGGAAAAAGGAAAGAAATGAAAAAGAGGAAAGGAGAGGAGAAAGGAGAGGAGAGGAGAAAGGAGAGGAGAAAGGAGAGGAGAAAGGAGAGGAGAGGAGAGGAGAGGAGAGGAGAGGAGAGGAGAGGAGAGGAGAGGAGAGGAGAGGAGAGGAGAGGAGAGGAGAGGAGAGGAGAGGAGAGGAGAGGAGAGGAGAGGAGAGGAGAGGAGAGGAGAGGAGAGGAGAGGAGAGGAGAGGAGAGGAGAGGAGAGGGAGAAAAAAGAAAAAGGAAAAAAGAAAAAGGAAATCTCCTGGCTGCCCCACGCTTATGGCACGCTCCCTTTTTTCCCCTCCGAGCCCCGAGGCGCTGGATTTCCCCTCACAGCCCAGGTGAGTGAAGGGTTCTGTGCCAGGCCCTGCCCTGTCCGTGCCTCAGCGTGTCCCTGTCCCTGTGCGTGTCCTGTGTGTCCTGTGCTGCCTTTCATCCCTGAGGGACCAGCCCTGCACTGAGGGGACAGCAAAGGGCCAGGCTGGGTGACCCTGGGGGTGACCCTGGGGGTGTCCTGGGGGTGACCCTAGGGGTGACCCTGGAGTGACCCTAGAGGTGACCCTGGGGGTGACCCTGGAGGTGACCCTGGGGGTGTCCCTGGAGGTGTCCCTGGGAGTGACCCTGGGGGTGACCCCAGAGGTGACCCTGGAGGTGTCCCTGGGGGATGTCCCTGGAGGTGACCCTGGAGGTGACCCTGGAGGTGGCCCTGGGAGTGACCCTGGGGGTGTCCCTAGAGGTGTCCCTGGAGGTGACCCCGGAGGTGACCCCGGAGGTGACCCTGGAAGTGATTCTGGAGGTGTCCCTGGGAGTGACACTGGGGTGTCCCTGGAGGTGACCCTGGAGGTGTCTTAGAGGTGACCCTGGGGGTGACCCTGGAGGTGACCCCAGGGGTGTCCCCAGAGGTGACCCTGGAGGTGTCCCCAGAGGTGTCCCCAGAGCTGTCCCCTGTCCCACCCTCTGGCTGTGCCGTCCCTCAGGGATAAAAACCTCTCTGTGTTGTCCCTGTCCTGTCTCTGTGTGTCCCCACTCCACCAAAAGCCTCGTGACCATTCCAGAGGCAAAAATCAGGATTCCAATTGGGGAAAATCCCATTTTTTTCTTTCATTCGTCCCCTCGGGAAAAGGTTTTGTTGCCTCTGTGCCCTTCCTGTCCCAGGGTGCTGCTGTGGCCTGGAGTTGATCCTTGTGAGGATAAATCAAGGGATCTTAGAGGAAAATCCCCAAAAAACTGGGCAGCCCCGCTCAGGGCAGCAGGGGGAACTCCAGCCTGGGAATTCCCAGGAGTGGGAAGTGGCTCAGGGACCTCCAGGAGAGTCTGGCCTGGTTTGGAGCTTCCCATCTGCTCCCAGGAATTCTGATCCCATAAAATCTGTCCCCCCTCGAGGGCAGCAGGTGGGGACAAACCCCATGGGTGTATCCCAGGAATGGGATGGAGGCAATACCAGCTGGTGGGATGCAGATTATCCCAAAATCTGCCCCTCAAGGGCAGCAGGTGGGGACAGACCTCATGAGTGAATCCCAGGAATAGGATGCAGATTATCCCAAAAATTGTCCCCCTCAAGACCAGCAGATGAGGATAGATCTCATGAGTGAATCCCAGGAATAGGATGTAGATTATCCCAAAAATTGTCCCTCTCAAGGCCAGCAGTTGGGGACAGACCCCATGGGTTTATCCTGATGCCAGGAATAGGATGCAGATTATTCCAAAAATTGTCCCCCTCAAGACCAGCAGATGAGGATAGATCTCATGAGTGAATCCCAGGAGTAGGATGCAGATTATCCCAAAAATTGTCCCTCTCAAGGCCAGCAGGTGGGGACAGACCTCATGAGTGAATCCCAGGAATAGGATGCAGATTATCCCAAAAATTGTCCCCCTCAAGGCCAGCAGCTGGGGACAGGCAGGGACAGGCAGGACTTTCTCCCAGCGGCTCCCTGGGTCCAGGCAGCCTCTCCAGGACCTTTTCCACGATCCCTGACCCCTCCCTGCTGTCCCTCCCAGCGAGAAGGCGCTGCAGTCCAACCACTTTGAGCTCAGCATCAAGACGGAGGCCACGCAGGGGCTGCTGCTGTGGAGCGGGAAGGGGCTGGAGCGCGCGGATTTCATCGCCCTGGCCATCGTGGACGGCCGCGTGCAGCTCAGCTACGACCTGGGCTCCAAGGCCGTGACGCTGCGCTCCACCGTGCCCGTCAACACCAACCAGTGGGTGCACATCCGCGCCTCCAGGTCAGCGCCGCCGCGGGCGGGGTGCTGGGTTTGGGGTGTTGGGTTTGGGATTTGGGGTGTTGGGTTTGGGATTTGGGGTGTTGGATTTGGGGTGCTGGGTTTGGGGTGTTGGATTTGGGTTGGGTTTGGGGTGTTGGACTTGGGATTTGGGATGTTGGGTTTGGGATTTGGGGTGTTGGATTTGGATTGTTGGGTTTGGGATTTGGGATGTTGGATTTGGGAGAGTTGTTGGAGAGTTTCATGTCCTGTGATTTGGGATGCTGGATTTGGGATTTGAATTGTTGGGTTTGGGATTTGGGGTGTTTGGTTTGGGATTTTGGAGGGTTTCACATTCTGTGATTGGGAATGTTGGATTTGGGGTGTTGGAGAGTTTCACATTCTGTGATTTCAGTTGTTGTATTTGGGGTGTTGGAGAGTTTCATGTTCTGTGATTTGGGATATTGGATTTGGGATTTGGGATGTTGGATTTGGGGTGTTGGATTTGGGATGCTAGAGGGTTTCACATTCTGTGATTTGGGATGTTGGATTTGGAATGTTGGATTTGGGGCTTAGGGTGTTGGATTTGGGGTTTGGGGTGCTGGATTTGGGGTTTGGGGTGCTGGATTTGGGGTTTGGGGTGTTGGATTTGGGGTGTTGGGTTTGGGGTGTTGGATTTGGGCTGCTGGAGGGTTTTGCAGGGTTTGCAGTGCCTGGGTTTGCAGGCCCAGCCCCGGGCCGTGTCTCGGCAGTTGTTCCATTCCCACTTTTCCCGGGCAGGGTGCAGAGGGAAGGATCCCTGCAGGTCGGGAACGAGGCCCCCATCGCCGGCTCCTCCCCCCTGGGGGCCACCCAGCTGGACACGGACGGGGCGCTGTGGCTGGGTGAGTCTGGGAAAAGGGACATTGCTCTGTCCCTGTGCTGTCCCTGTCCCTGTCCCCTGTCCCTGTGCTGTCCCTGTCCCTGTCCCCTGTCCCTGTGCTGTCCCCTGTCCCAGCTGACCCCATTCGAGGTGTGCTGTCCTCTGTCCCTGTCTCTGTCCCCTCTCCCTGTGCTGTCCCTGTCCCGTGTCCATCTGACCCTGTTCCCTTGCAGGTGGGCTGTCCCCTGTCCCTGTGCTGTCCCTATCCCTGTCCCTATCCCTGTCCCTGTGCTGTCCCCTATCCCTGTCCCTATCCCTGTCCCTGTGCTGTCCCCTATCCCTGTCCCTGTGCTGTCCCCTATCCCTGTCCCTATCCCTGTCCCTGTGCTGTCCCCTATCCCTGTCCCTGTGCTGTCCCCTATCCCCTGTCCCTGTCCCTATCCCCATCCATGTGACCACTCTCTGTCTGTGTCATTGCAGGCAGGCTGTCCCATGTCCCTGTCCCCATGCTGTCCCCATCCAGGTGACCCCTCTGTGTCTGTGTCGTTGCAGGCAGGCTGTCCCATGTCCCCTGTCCCTGTGCTGTCCCTGTCCCTATCCCCTGTCCCCGTCCCCATGCTGTCCCTGTCCCCATGCTGTCCCCATCCAGGTGACCCCTCTGTGTCTCTGTCATTGCAGGCGGGCTGTCCCCCTGTCCCCATGCTGTCCTTGTCCCCATCCAGGTGACCCCTGTCCCTCTCTCTCTCTATTTCAGGCGGGCTGTCTCAGGCCAGCACACGGCCACGCCTGCCCAAGGCGGGCTGTTCCCTGTGCCTGTCCCCTGTCCCCTGTCCCCTGTCCCTGTCCCCTGTCCCTATCCCCACCCACATGACCCCTGTCTCTCTCCATTTCAGGCGAGCTGTCCCCTGTCCCTGTCCCCATCCCAGTGCTGTCCCCACCCACATGACCCCTCTCTCTCTCTCTCTCTCTCCCCGTTTCAGGCGGGCTGTCCCCTGTCCCCATGCTGTCCCCTGTTCCCATGCTGTCCCCTGTCCCTGTCCCCTGTCCCCGTGATGTCCCTGTCCCTGTCCCCACCCACCTGACCCCTCTCTCTCTCCATTTCAGGCGGGCTGTCCCAGGCTAGCGCGCGGCCCCGCCTGCCCAAGGCGGGCTGTCCCCTGTCCCTGTCCCCTGTCCCTGTGCTGTCCCCTGTCCCCATGCTGTCCCCTGTGTCTGTCCCTGTCCCCATCCATGTGACCCCTGTCTCTCTCTCTCCATTTCAGGCGAGCTGTGCCCTGTCCCTGTCCCCATCCCGGTGCTGTCCCCACCCACATGACCCCTCTCTCTCTCTCTCTCCGTTTCAGGCGGGCTGTCCCCTGTGTCTGTCCCCTGTCCCTGTGCTGTCCCCTGTATCTGTCCCTGTCCCCACCCACCTGACCCCTCTCTCTCTCTCCGTTTCAGGCGGGCTGTCCCCATGCTGTCCCCTGTCCCCATGCTGTCCCTGTCCCCTGTCCCTGTCCCCATGCTGTCCCTTGTCCCTGTCCCCACCCACCTGACCCCTCTCTCTCTCCGTTTCAGGCGGGCTGTCCCAGAGCAGCGCGCGGCCCCGCCTGCCCAAGGCTTTCAGCACGGCCTTCGTGGGCTGCATGCGGGACGTGCAGGTGGATCGGCGCCCGCTGCACCTGCTGGAGGACGCGCTCAACCCGCCGCGGATATTGCACTGCTCGGCCCCATAGCCCTCCCTGCCTCCCTCCCTCCCTCCTGCCTCTTGCTGTAATTATTTTCTATTTTTGTAAACTTATTGCTTTTTATATTTTTTGAGGGGGATGCAGGGAGGGCAAGAACCCCTTTATTTTTTTCGGGTTTATTTTTTGGGGGTTTTTTTTTTTTGCCTTTCGGGTGGCCAGACCCGGCCCGAACAGAACGCCACGGAACAAAGGAGTGCCACAAGAACTCTCCCACTGCAGCGTCCATCTTCTTCATACTTGAAACTCCTTCTTTATTTTTTCTGAGGGGTCATTCCCCTGTTTTTTCCTGCTGTTTTTAAGGGGTTGTTCCCAAAAAAAAAAAACAACCCCGTTTTCCTGTGTGTGGGAGGAGAAAACGCTGCTGGTGCTGGCGAGGAATTCCCGGAATTCCCGCCGCACTCCGGGCTCTTCCAAACCTTCTCCCGGCCTTTTGTCCACCCGATTTCCTGCTGCCCCCCGTCCCCATCACTGTAATTTATGTGTGTAAAGATCTCAAGTGCTTTTCTCCTTCGAGCTCTGCTCAAATCAGGGATGCCGCGGCACTGGAAGGGAGAGAGCCGGGCTCACCCCGGGACTCTGCCGGCCTCAGAGGGGCTGGAGAGGGGAAACTTGGAATTTTTTCCAGTGCTTCTCCTCCTTTTCCTCTCGGACAACGTGCGGGAGCAGCTGTGAAACCTCATTCCCGACGTTTTGCGTTCGTCCGGACGCGTCCCCACCTCACATCCCGCCGGCTGCTCCGAGGCTTTGGCCTCCCTCGTGCTGGGGATCGCTTGGAGCTCCTCTCCAAGAGCTGGGAATTCTCTCCCCTCTCCCAAAAGGACCAGGAAATTCCCTTTTTTCTCAGAGATTCCAAGAGCTGGGAATTCTCTCCCCTCTCCCAAAAGGACTGGGAGATTCCTTTTTTTCTCTTCTCAGAGATTCCAAGAGCTGGGAATTCCCTCCCCTCTCCCAAAAGGACCATGAAATTCCCTTTTTTCTCAGAGATTCCAAGAGCTGGGAATTCTCTCTCCCCAAAAAAAGGAGATTCCATTTTTTCCCTTCTCAAAGATTCCAAGAGCTGGGAATTCTCTCTCCCAAAAGGACCATGAAATTCCCTTTTTTCTCAGAGATTCCAAGAGCTGGGAATTCTCTCCCCTCTCCCAAAAGAATCGGGAGATTCCTTTTTTTCTCTTCTCAGAGATTCCAAGAGCTGGGAATTCTCTCCCCTCTCCCAAAAGGACTGGGAGATTCCTTTTTTTCCCCTCTCAAAGATTCCAAGAGCTGGGAATTCTCTCTCCTTTCCCAAAAAAAAGGAGATTCCCTTTTTTCCCTTCTCAGAGATCTCTTGGATTTGTCTTTCCGTGTCCCACAGTTTATCCAGCCCAGGAATGCAGAGCTGGCACTGCAGCCTCTCCCACAAAGAGAATTTGGAATTATTTTTACCTTGGATTTGGAGTTTTTTGGGTCCTCCAGGTGCTGCCAGCCCAGCAGGAACGGATCCAATGGGAATGGGGAATATTTGGGAGGAACTGGAAAGATTTTTCTTCCCAGAAAGGAAAAATTTTGGGGGCAATTCCAAAGTTTCTGGGTGTGACAGCACCTCTGCCTCTGGAAATCCTGGAATTTGGTGGAATGGGATTGGGATTCCTTCTCCACAGGAAGGATTTCCCGGTGTTTGTGGCCTCTGTGTCCCTTTCCCACCCTCAGCTGGAATTGCTCCGTGGAAAAACAATTTTATGGAATTCGCCTGCGGGATCCCCGATGGGTTTGGGGTGGGAATTCCTGCCCGAGGTGCCAAAATTTGACATTTTTTCCCCAAAATTTTTATCCCACCCCGCAGGGCACCTTTAAAATGGGGATTTTGGCACCAACCTTTGAGCCAGGCAAGGCCAAATTTCTTCTCTCAGGGCGAGCTCTGAACAAAGGCAGAACCAAGGAGGGGAAAAAAAAATGGAAAAAAACCACTTGGATCTGCTTTAATTTCATTTATTTGATTTAAAAAAATAAATAATAATAAATAGTCCCAAAATTCCTGTGACGTTTCCTGTGGAAAATCCAGGGGTTAAATATTCCATGGGGGCTGTGCCCTGTGTGGGATGAGGGCTCTGCTGTGCCTGGGGGGGATCCGTGAGTGCCAAAATTCCCATTTTTTAGTGGCTGCTGCCTCCAGGTTGGGATTCCTGGTGGGAAATGCTGGGCTGGGATCTGGGATTCCCCATTAAATCCATATTTTGGGAATGGGATTTCCCCAGCTCTGCCAATTTTCAGGAAATCAAGAAACAGCAAAAAAACCCCAATAACTGAACAAAAAAAATAAAGATAAAACCTCATCCTGCTTTTGCCAGGGCTTGGCAATGCCTTAATCCAGGATTTTGTGTCCTTGTGGGGGAATTTTTGGGATTTCCAGCAGCGCCCTTGGCACCTTCCAGGTTTTATTTTCAATAACATTTATACCACAAAAAGTGGAAAAAAAACCCACAAAAAAAACATGGAAATTGGGGATTTTTTTTCCCAGATTTGATTATTTTTTGGCTTTTTTTTCTTTTTAATTTAAACTCCCTGAGCTGTCCTTGTGGAGAGGGGGAATTCCTGACTTTGGGGCGCTGGGAATGGCGAGGGGTGAGGCGCACTGGAGGAGCAGCATGATGTAACCATTACTAACTCGTGTCTTTTCGTCCAATCACCCACAAATAAAGTTTGGAAACGATTCCAGAAGTTTTTAAGGGACCTGGTGCTTCTTTTCTTTTTTTTTTTTCCCCTTGGAATAAAGGAAAATCCCGATTTTTTTTTTTTTTTTTTTGGTGCTGGGCAGAGGGGGGTGAAGCAAAGGGGCTCCTGGGTGTCCTAAATTCACTTTTTCCACAAATTCTAAGCCCAATCCCAAGGTTTTGCAGGAGTTTTGTGTCTTTCCTTCCTCTCCTCTGACCAGGGAGTGGTTTCAGCTCTTGGGAGTCTCCACTTTTCCTTCTTTTATCTCTTTTATCCCCTCAGCTGCATTTTCCAAGGAATTTCTGCATCCCATGGGTCTGAGGTGACGCCCCTGGGGTTTGTTCCTCCTTTTCCCTGCTGGAAATCCATGGAAAATCAGCCTGGAGCAGGGTGGGGTTTGATGGAAATGTTTCCAGGTTTGATAAAAAACATTTCCAGGTTTGACAAAAACATTTCCAGGATTGACAAAAACATTTCCAGGTTTGATAAAAACTTTTCCAGGTTTGATAAAAACATTTCCAGGATTGATAAAAACGTTTCCAGGATTGATAAAAACATTTCCAGGATTGATAAAAACATTTCCAGGATTGACAAAAACATTTCCAGGTTTGATAAAAACATTTCCAGGTGGGCTGAGATCCCCCAGGAAGGGCCTGGTGTCACCAAGGAGTGGGAAGGACAATTCCATCGTTTTCCTTTGGATTTGAAAGGGAAATTCAGAGGTTTTGGACAAACCCAGGTCAAATTTGTGCCAGAAATCCCAAAACCCAGGGACATTCCAGTGCAGGGAGGGGGTTTGGGGTCAGCCAGCAATCCCAGGAATGCAGCAGGTCCTGTTTGGTGTCACCTCAGTGGGGATGGAGCCCAGCAGGTCCAGCAGAGAGGTTTGTGTGTCCTGTTCCTGTTCCCGTGGAGCTGAGCAGATCCAGAGGCTCTGGCACCACTGGAATGGGGGTTTTGTCCCAAATCCCATCAGCACAGCAGCTCCTGTCCCTGTCCCCATGGAGCTGAGCAGATCCAGGAGCTCCTGGCACCCCTGGAATGGGGGTTTGGTCCCAGAAGCTGTCAGGGCAGCAGCTCCTGTCCCTGTTCCCATCCCTGAGCACATCCAGGAGCTCCTGGCACCACTGGAATGGGGGTTTTGTCCCAAATACTGGCAGGACAGAAATTCCTGCCCCTGTTCCTCATCCCTGAGCACATCCAGCAGCTCTGGCACCACTGGAATGGGGATTTGGTCCCAAATCCCATCAGCACAGCAGCTCCTGTCCTTGTTCCCATCCCTGAGCAGATCCAGGAGCTGCTGGTGCTGCTGAAATGGGGGTTTGGTCCCAGATTCTGGCAGGACAGAAGTTCCTGTCCTTATTTCTCATCCCTGAGCAGATCCAGGAGCTCCTGGCACCACCAGAACGGGGATTTTGTCCCAAGTCCTGTCACAACAGCAGCTCCTGTCCCTGTCCCCATGGAGCTGAGCAGATCCAGGAGCTGCTGGTGCTGCTGGGATGGGGTTTGGTCCCAGAAACTGTCGGAATAGAAGTTCCTGTTCTTGTTCTTCATCCCTGAGCAGTGGCACCACTCTAATGGGGGATTTGTCCCAAATCCCATCAGCACAGCAGCTCCTGTCCCTGTTCCCATCCCTGAGCACATCCAGGAGCTCCTGGCACCACCGGAATGGGGATTTTGTCCCAAATACTGGCAGGACAGAAATTCCTGCCCCTGTTCCTCATCCCTGAGCACCTCCAGCAGCTCCAGCCCTACTGGAAGGGGGTTTTGTCCCAAATCCTGCCATAACAGAAATTCCTGTCCCTGTTTTCCCTGAGCACCTCCAGCAGCTCCAGCCCTACTGGAATGGGGATTTTGTCCCAAATCCTGCCACAACAGAAGTTCCTGTCCATGTTCCCCATCCCTGAGCACGCCCAGCAGCTCCAGCCCTACTGGAAGGGGTTTTGTCCCAAGTCCTGCCAGGACAGCAGTTCCTGTCCCTGTCCCCATGGAGCTGAGCACCTCCAGCAGCTCCAGCCCTACTGGAAGGGCCCCCGTGTCACCGCGGCCGCGGTGGCTTTGGGCGGCAGCAGCTCGGGCCGGCTGACGGCCGCGGTCCGCGCGAAGCAGCGCAGGTTTCCCGTCTTGAGCGCGCACTGCACGGGCCACAGGATGATGCAGAAGAGGATGATGACGAGCGCCGAGAGCAGCACCACGCGCTTCCAGTCGTCGCAGAACTCGCAGCGGGACAACCTCCCCGCCAGCCCCGCCGGCGGCGCCTCGGCGCTCTCGGGTTTGCTCATGGCCACGTCGATGGACAGGCACGACTCGGGGTTCTCGGCGTCGTCGGAGGCGCGGCGGCAGCAGAGCTTGGTGCCCTCCATCCACAGCACCTTCTCCCGCTGCAGCTCGGGCGGCAGCGTGGCCAGCAGCTCCTTGCTGGTGCGCAGCCCCGGCGGGCCCTGCCGGGGGATGTTGGTGAGCTGGCGGCAGAAGGGGCAGGGCAGGAGCTCCTCGGGCTGGTTGGGCGGCAGGGCCGCGCTCAGGCGCGCCACGCACTCCAGGCAGAACACGTGCGAGCACTGCAGCACTTTGGGCGTTTTGAAGGTGTTGTCGTAGGTGTTGAAGCAGATGGAGCACTCGACGGGAGACGCGGGTTTGGGGGAGCCGGGGCTGGCGGAGCACGGGGAGCCCCCCGGGGGGGATCGGCCCTTCCTGCCCGGGGACGGCAGCGCCACGGGGCTCACCGGGACCGCCGGGCTCACCGGGACCGCCGGGGCCCGCACCGGAGAGGCCGGGACGGGGCTGCTGGGGGAGTCTGGGGTGCTGGAGTGCCACAGGTGGGAGAAACAGGACATGATGGAGGCCCCGGGCGGGGACACGGCCCTGCGAGACTCTGAAACAGAAGGGCACAGGATTTATTTTATTTTATTTTATTTTATTTTATTTTATTTTATTTTATTTTATTTCATTTCATTTTATTTTATTTTATTTTATTTTTTATTCTGTTCTGTTCTATTTTATTCTATTCTATTTTATTCTATTTTATAATTTTATTTGGGGTTTTTTATTGGTTTTTATAATTTTATTTTGTTTTATTTTTTATTCTAGTCTATTATGTTATTTTGGGTTTTTTATTGGTTTTTATCATTTTACTTGGTTTATTTTTTATTCTATTTTATTATTTTTAAATTTTTATTATTTTTATTTTTTATTATTATTTTTTATTCTATTTTATTATTTTGTTTTGGGTTTTTATTGTTTATTATTATTTTATTTTATTTTTTATTCTATTTTAGTATTTTATTTTTTATTTTATTTTTATTTTATTTTATTACTTTATAATTTAATTATTTTATTTTATTTTATTATTTTACTCTACTTCTTTTCTTTTTTATTATTCTTTCATTCTTTTCTTTTATTATTTTATTCTTTTATTCTTTTCTTTTTCTTTTATGTTATTCTATTTTATTTTATTATTTTATTTTATTATAGTTTTTAATTTTTTATTTTCTTTTATTCTACTATTACTCTATTCTTTATTTCATTCTTTTCTTTCATTCTTTTTATTTTATTTTATTTTATTCTATTCTATTTTTTTATTTTATTATTTTATTTTATTTTATTTTATTTTATTTTATTTTATTTTATTTTATTATTTTATTTTATTTTATTTTATTTCATTATTTTATTTTATTTTATTTTATTTTATTTTATTTTATTTCATTATTTTATTTTATTTTATTTATTATTTATCTCATTCCTTTCTTTCATTATCTGCCCTGGGCTGATTTTTGCTGCTCACACCCCCCGTTCTCTCCTGTTTACGCCGTACGTTCATTACTAACCCCGATAATTAACAGCTCTTAATTAACCAGCACAGCCTTGATGAGTCACAGCATCTCTGCAGGGCTGAGGGAGAGAAAAGAGGGGCGAGCTGAGAATTTCTTTTTTATTCTATTTTATTATTTGATGTTGTTATTTTATTTTTTATTCTATTTTATTATTTGATTTTTTATTCTATTTATTATTTTATTTTATTTTTTATTCTATTTTATTATTCTATTTTTTATTCTATTTTATTATTTTGTTTTTTATTCTATTTTATTTTATTGTATTTTTATTGTATTTTTTTTTTAATTTTATTATTTTACTCTTTTATTTTACTACTTTATAATTTAATTATTTAATTATTTTACTTTTCTTATTTCCTTATTTATTTTTCTTTCTTATTCTCATTGTGGAGGAGCACAAGCAGAGATTGATGAATTTCCCTCCAGAGCAACGAGAGGTTTTAATTTATTTTTTATTCTATTTTATTATTTAATTTTGTTATTTTATTTTTAATTCTATTTTATTATTTGATTTTGTTATTTTATTATTTTATTTTTTATTCTATTTTATTGTTTTATTTTGTTATTTTATTATTTATTCTATTTTATTCTTTGATTTTGTTATTTTATGATTTTATTTTTTTATTTTTTATTCTATTTTGTTATTTTATTCTTTGATTTTGTTATTTGATTTTTTGATTTTGTTATTTGATTTTTTATTCTATTTTATTCTTTGATTTTGTTATTTTATTATTTGATTTTGTTATTTTATTTTTTATTCTATTTTATTATTTGATTTTGTTATTATTTTTTTATTTTTTATTCTATTTTATTCTTTTATTTTGTTATTTCATTATTTGATTTTGTTATTTTATTTTTTTATTTTGTTATTTTATCTTTATTCTATTTTATTATTTGATTTTTTTATTTGATTTTTTTATTCTATTTTATTATTTGATTTTGTTATTTTGTTATTTGACTTTTTATTCTATTTTATTATTTGATTTTGGTATTTTATTATTTGATTTTATTTTATTTTTTATTCTATTTTATTCTTTTATTTTGTTATTTTATTATTTGATTTTGTTATTTTATTATTTGATTTTGTTATTTTCTTTTTTATTCTATTTTATTATTTGATTTTATTATTTTATCTTTTATTCTATTTTATTATTTGATTTTGTTATTTTATTATTTGATTTTTTATTCTATTTTATTGTTTTATTTTGTTATTTTATTTTTTATTCTATTTTATTCTTTTATTTTGTTATTTCATTATTTGATTTTGTTTTTTTATTTTTTTATTTTTTTATTTTTAATTCTATTTTATTATTTGATTTTGGTATTTTATTTTTTTATTTTTTTATTTTTAATTCTATTTTATTATTTGATTTTGGTATTTTATTTTTTTATTTTTTATTCTATTTTATTCTTTGATTTGATCTGATTCCCTCGGTCACACGTACCCCTCGTGGCGCTCTCTGGCGCCCGGGCTGGGAGGAGAGCAGAAGATTCCATAAAAAATCCCAAAATTCTGGGAGGGCCCTCAGGGGTTTTGGAGCGTGAGCCGGGCCTAAGAGCAAAAATAAAAACAAAATCTTTCAGTGGGGTGAGAACTGAAAAAAGAATTTTTGGGGGGAAAATCTTTTTTTTAGGGGGGAAAAATTTTTTTTTTGGGGGGAAAAATCTTTTTTTAAGGGGGAAAAAAATCTTTTTTTTTTTAGGGGGAAAAAGTCTTTTTTTTTAGAGGGAAAAAATAATTTTTTTTAGAGGGAAAAATCATTTTTTTAGGGGGAAAAAATCATCTTTTTAGGGAGGAAAAATCATTTTTTAGGAGGGAAAAAATCATTTTTTGGGGGGAAAAATCATTTTTTGGGGGGGAAAAATCATTTTTTTAAGGGAGAAAAATCTTTTTTTTAGGGGGGAAAAAATCTTTTTAGGAAGGAAAAATCTTTTTTTTAGGGAGAAGAAATCATTTTTTGGGGGGGGGAAATCTTTTTTTTTAGGGGGGAAAAGTAATTTTTTTTAGAGGGAAAAATCATTTTTTTAGGGAGAAAAAATCATTTTTTTGGGGGGGAAAAAATCATTTTTTGGGGGGAAAAGATCATTATTTTTAGGCAGGAAAAATCTTTTTTTTAGGGGAAAAAAATCATTTTTTTAGGGGGAAAAAATCAATTTTTTTAGGGGGAAAAATCAATTTTTTAGGGGGCAAAAATCATTTTTTTAGGGGGAAAAGTCATTATTTTTAGGGGGAAAATCTTTTTTTAGGGGAAAAGTCATTTTTTTAGAGGGAAAAATCATTTTTTTGGGGGGAAAAATCTTCTTTTTAGGGGGGAAAAATAATTTTTTTTAGAGGGAAAAATCATTTTTTTAGGGAGAAAAAATCATTTTTTTGGGGGGGGAAATAATTTTTTTTAGGGGGGAAAAATAATTTCTTTTAGGGGGAAAAATCATTTTTTGGGGGGGGGGAAATATCAATTTTTTAGGGGGAAAAATCATTATTTTTAGGGAGGAAAAATCATTTTTTTAGGGGAAAAAATCATTTTTTTAAGGGGGAAAAAATCCTTATTTTTAGGGGGAAAAATCTTCTTTTTAGGGGGAAAAAATCATTTTTTTTAGAAGGAAAAATCTTTTTTTTAGGGGGAAAAAATCATTATTTTTAGGGGGAAAAATCATTTTTTAAAGGGGGAAAATTTTTTTTTAAGGGGAGATTTGTGATCCCGGCTCCTGGGAGACCCCCAGGGTCACCCATGGGTGCTGGAATTCTGGGAGAAGCTGAGGGAAGTGAGGAAATGATTTTATTTTTATTTTTATTTTTATTTTTATTTTTATTTCCTGCAAAATTGTGGAATTCTGCCCTTGGAGGGGGGAATTCCTGGTGGGATTTCCCTTGGGAAATGAGGATCTGCCCTGGAGCCCCAGCCCCAGAAATTTGGGGTACAAAGAACCTTCACCCCTTGGAATAACCCAAAATTTGGGTTATTTTAGGCAAACCTTGAATCCAGACCCAAATTTAATCCTGTGTCCCTTCATTCCTCTCAAAATCCCCCAAAATTCAGATTATTTCAGGCAGCTCCACATGAATCCAGACCCAAATTTAATCCTGTGTCCCTTCATCCCTCTCGAAATTCCCCAAAATTCAGATTATTTCAGGCAGCTCCACCTGCATCCAGACCCAAATTCCAGCTCCTGTCCTCTTATCCTTCTTGGAATCACTCAAAATTTGGATTATTTTAGGTAAGACTTGATTCCAAACCAAAATTCCATCTCCTGTCCCTTCATCCCTCTCGAAATCCCCCAAAATTCAGATTATTTCAGGCAAACCCTGCATCCAGAGCCAAATTCCATCTCCTGCCCATTTATCCCTCTCAAAATCCCCCAAAATTCAGATTATTTCAGGCAGCTCCTGAATCCAGACCCAAATTTCATCCTCTGTCCCTTCCTCCCTCTCAGAATCCTGAAATTCAGATTATTTCAGGCAGCTCCACCTGAATCCAGAGCCAAATTCCATCTCCTGTCCATTTATCCTTCTCAAAATTCCCCAAAATTCCGATTATTTCAGGCAAACCCTGAATCCAGAGCCAACTTCTGAGTTCAGGAGCCCCAGTCCCAAAAAATTCGATTACAAACAACTCCTGGCCCTTCATCCCCCTTGAAATTCCCCAAAATTTGGGTTATTTCAGGCAACACCTGAATCCAGAGCCAAATTTCATCCAATATCCCTTCAACCCCTTGAAATCCCCCAAAATTTGAATTATTTCAGGCAGCTCCCCCTGCATCCAGAGCCAAATTCCTGCTGTTCATTTATCCCTCTCAAAATCCCCCAAAATTCAGATTATTTTAGGTAACACCTGAATCCAGAGCCAAATTCCAGCTCCTGTCCCTTCACCCCCCTTGAAATCCCCCAAAATTCAGATTATTTCAGGCAGCTCCACCTGAATCCAGAGCCAAATTCCAGCTCCTGCCCATTTATCCCTCTCAAAATTCCCCAAAATTCCGATTATTCCCAACAACATCCAGAGCCAAATTCCATCTCCTGTCCCCGAGAGCAGCCCAGGAAATTCCTGGGGATGGGAACATTTTTTGGGAATGTGTGGGAGCATTTTTGGGAATGTCTCAGGACATTTTTTGGGAATGTCTCAGGACATTTTTGGGAATGTCTCAGGACATTTTTTGGGAATGTCTCAGGACATTTTTGGGAATGGCTCAGGACATTTTTGGGAATGGCTCAGGACATTTTTGGGAATGTCTCAGGACATTTTTTGGAATGTCTCAGGACATTTTTTGGGAATGGCTCAGGACATTTTTTGGGAATGTCTCAGGACATTTTTTGGGAATGTCTCAGGACATTTTTTGGGAATGTCTCAGGACATTTTTGGGAATGTCTCAGGACATTTTTGGGAATGTCTCAGAACATTTTTTGGGAATGGCTCAGGACATTTTTGGGAATGTCTCAGGACATTTTTTGGGAATGTCTCAGGACATTTTTTGGGAATGTCTCAGGACATTTTTTGGGAATGTCTCAGGACATTTTTTGGGAATGTCTCAGGACATTTTTGGGAATGTCTCAGGACATTTTTGGGGTTTGGCTCAGGGCTCCTCCCCGTGACTCGCTGTAATTACAGCATTAAAATCTTGATTTAAATGCCCAGAAACACCAAATATTCCCCACATTCCACAATGGGAGGAGGAAAAAATAAATAAAAATAATTCCCATTTTTTAAGGATGAACAGTTCTCCCCTCTCCCTTTGGAATTTTTTTCTTTTTCTGTGTTTCTCTTGGTTTAAATTGAATTAAAGTGAATTTTTTCAGGGGTGCAGCTGCTCCTGGGGTTCAGTTTTGTGCATTTTCCAGCGACTTTTCATGGGTTTTATTTATTTTTTATTTTAATTTATTTTTATTATTATTCATTAGTTTATTAAATTTTATTATTATTTTATAGGTATTGTTTATTATTATTCACGAGTTTATTAGATTTTATTATTATTTTATAGGAATTATTTATTATAATTCATAAGTTTATTAAAATTTTCTATTATTTCATGGGCATTATTTATTATTTATTATTATTCATAAGTTTGTTAAATTTTATTATTATTTCATGGTCATTATTTATTATTTCTTTTTATTCATGATTTTATTAAATTTTATTATTATTTTATTTCTTTCATGGGTATTTCTTTTTATTTATTTTTATTTTCATTATTTTTGTTTTATTTTTATTTTATTTTTATTTTATTTTATTTTATTTTATTTTATTTTATATTTTATTTTATTTTATTGTTTTTTCCTTGGTTTTATTTTTATTTTTATTTTATTTTTTCCTGGTTACAAACACCAATAAATCACAAATCCAAGCCCAAAGGTGAAGGATTTTTTTTTTTCCTTTTCCTCTTTATTAATTTAATTTATTTAATTTAATTTAATTTATTTAATTTTATTTTATTAATTAATTTAATTTAATTTATTTATTTTTTTATTTTTTAATAATAATTAAAAATTTTAATAATTTAAAATTTAATTATTATTTAATTTTAAATTTTTAAATTATTATTATTAATAATATTTAAAAATTAATTATTTATTTTATTGATTTATTAATTTAAATAATTTAATGTTATTTTATTTATTTAAATTTTATTTATTTAATTTAATTTTTTTACTAATTTTTTTTTTTTGCAGAACTCCATCCCTAAATCCAATTTTTTTTTTGCATTTCCTGGGTGTTTTTCCAGGAATTTTCAGGAATTCTGGGTGGGAACAGGAGGAGCCCGGGCTCGTTCAGGCTCAGATTTCCCAACCTGGAATTGTGAAATTCCCGCTGCTCTCAGGGACTTTGGATCTGTCTGGGCTCCCTCAGCAAAACCCGGGAGGAAACTCCAAATTTACCCCCAAAATTTCCTGATAAATCAAAAATTTTGCTTTTAAAAAAACTAAAAAAATTTTGGTTTTAAAAGAGCTTTAAAAAATTTGCTTTAAAAAAAGCTTTTAAAAATTTGCTTTTAAAAAGAACTTTTTTAAAAATTTGCTTTTAAAAAAACAAAAAAAAATTTTGCTTTTAAAAGAGCTTTAAAAAATTTGCTTTTAAAAAAGTTTTAAAAATTTGCTTTTAGAAAAGCTTTTAAAAATTTGCTTTTAAAAACCTTTTTAATATTTGCCATTAAAAGAACTTTTAAATATTTGCTTTTAAAAAGAACTTTTTAAAATTTGCTTTAAAAAAAAACTTTTTTAAAAATTTGCTTTTAAAAGAACTTTTAAATATTTGCTTTTAAAAAACCTTTTTAATATTTGCTTTTAAAAAGAACTTTTTAATATTTGCTTTTAAAAGAGCTTTAAAAATTTGCTTTTAAAAACCTTTTTAATATTTGCCTTTTAAAGAACTTTTAAATATTTGCTTTTAAAAATACCTTTTTAAAATTTGCTTTTAAAAGAATTTTTAAAATTTTGCTTTTAAAAAACCGTTTTAAAATTTGCTTTTAAAAGAACTTTTTAAGATTTGCTTTTAAAAAACCTTTTTTAAAAATTTGCTTTTAAAAGAATTTTTAAAATTTTGCTTTTAAAAAAACTTTTTAAATATTTGCTTTTAAAAGAACTTTTAAAATTTGCTTTTAAAAGAACTTTTTAAATTTTCCTTCTAAATTTGCTTTTAAAAACAAAATTTCCGACTTTCCCCCCACATTTCTCATTTACCAAACACCACTGGCACATCAGAGGAGCTTTTTGGATTTAATAAATGGAGATTCTGATTATTTTTCTCATTTTATTCTCCTTATTTTTGTTGGATATTTTGGATTTTGGGGTTCTGGGGATCACCCGGAATTTGGGATCACACTGAGAGCGCCCTTCCCCTCCTGTGTTTTTTAAGGGAATTTTTTCAGGTTTTGGGGTTTTTTGTTTGATTTTCTGATTTTTTTTAATTCAGATTTTTTAATTTGAGATTAATTTTTTTAAATTTTTTTTGTTGTGCAGATCTCGCTCTCCTTTTCCCAGTTTCTAACTGGGCTTTTCCAGAAGCTTCGGGAGCAGCTGGGAACAACCAGGGAAGGAATTCCAGAGGTTTTGTGAGTGCTGGGAATGTTTTTACTGCACAGAACCGGAGAGGGGCACAGGTGGGGAGGGATTCAGGGTTTGGGCTTGGCCACATCCAGGGATCCCACATCCAGGGATCCCAGTTCCAGGGATCCCAGTTAGAACAATCCCAGTTCCAGTGATCCCAGTTCCAACAATCCCTGTCCACTGATCCCAGTTCCAGGGATCCCAGTTAGAACAGTCCCAGTTCCAGGGATCCCAGTTCCACTGATCCCTATTCCAACAATCCCAGTTCCAGGGATCCCAATTCCAGTGATCCCAGTTCCAAAAATCCCAATTCCAGTGTTCCCTATTCCAGGGATCCCAATTCCAGTGATCCCAGTTCCAAAAATCCCTATTCCAACTACTCCAGTTCCAATGATCCCAATTCCAGTGACCCCAGTCCCAACAATCCCAGTTCCAGTGTTCCCTATTCCAACAATCCCAGTTCCAGTGTTCCCTATTCCAACAATCCCAGTTCCAGTGTTCCCTATTCCAACATTCCCAGTTCCAGTGTTCCCTATTCCAGGGATCCCAGTTCCAACAATTCCTGTCCCAGTGATCCCAGTTCCAACAATCCCTATTCCAGCTACTCCAGTTCCTGAGATCCCAGTTCCAGCAATCCCAATTCCAGTGATCCCTGTTCCAACCATCCCAGTTCCAGCAATTCCCACTCCAACAATCCCTGTCCCACTGATCCCAATTCCAGTGATCCCAGATCCAGCGATCCCCGTTCCAGTGATCCCATTCCAAAAATACCAGTTCCAAAATTCCCTGTCCCAGTGGTCCCAGTTCCAACAATCCCTGTCCCAGTGATCCCAGTTCCAGTGATCCCATTCCAACAATCCCAGTTCCAAAAATCCCCATCCCAAAATTCCCTGTTCCAGTGCTCCCAGTTCCAAAATTCCCTGTCCCAGTGATCCCAGTTCCAACAATCCCAGTTCCAGCAATTCACATTCCAGTGATCCCAGTTCCAAAAATCCCTGTCCCAACAATCCCTTTTCCAGTGATCCCAGTTCCAACAATCCCTGTCCCAGTGATCCCAGTTCCAGTGATCCCATTCCAACAATCCCAGTTCCAAAAATCCCTGTCCCAAAATTCCCTGTTCCAGTGCTCCCAGTTCCAACAATCTCAGTTCCAGCAGTTCACATTCCAGTGATCCCTGTTCCAAAAACCCCTGTCCCAACAATCCCTGTCCCAGCAATCCCAGTTTCAGCAATTCCCATTCCAACAATCCCAGTTCCAGGGATCCCATCCCAACAATCCCTGTCCCAGTGATCCCAGTTCCAAAATTCCCTGTCCCAGTGATCCCAGTTCCAGCAATTCCCATTCCAGTGATCCCTGTCCCAACAATCCCTATTCCAGCAATCCCAATTCCAGGGATCCCAGTTCCAAACAATCCCTGTCCCAACAATCCCAGTTCAGCAATTCCCATTCCACCAATCCCAGTTCCAAAATTCCCTGTCCCAGTGATCCCTATCCCAACAATCCCAGTTCCAGCAATCCCTATCCCAACAATCCAGTTCCAGCAGTTCACATTCCAGTGATCCCAGTTCCAAAAACCCCTGTCCCAACAATCCCTGTCCCAGTGATCCCAGTTCCAGTGATCCCATTCCAACAATCCCAGTTCCAAAATTCCCTGTCCCAAAATTCCCTGTCCCAGTGGTCCCAGTTCCAACAATCTCAATTCCAGCAATTCACATTCCAGTGATCCCAGTTCAGCAATTCCCATTCCAACAATCCCTGTCCCAGCGATCCCAGTTCCAGCGATCCCTGTCCCAGCAATCCCAGTTCAGCAATTCCCATTCCAACAATCCCTATCCCACTGATCCCAGTTCCAGTGATCCCAGTTCTGACAATCCCAGTTCCAACAATCCCTATCCCAACAATCCCATTTCAGCAATTCCCATTCCAGCAATCCCAGTTCAGCAATTCCCACTCCAACAATCCCATTTCAGCAATTCCCATTCCAGCAATCCCAGTTCAGCAATTCCCATTCCAGCAATCCCTATCCCAACAATCCCAGTTCAGCAATTCCCACTCCAGCAATCCCAGTTCCAACAATCCCTATCCCAGTGATCCCTGTCCCAGCAATCCCAGTTCCAGCGATCCCAGTTCAGCAATTCCCACTCCAGCAATCCCAGTTCCAGGGATCCCATTCCAACAATCCCTGTCCCAGCAATCCCTATCCCAGCGATCCCAGTTCAGCAATTCCCACTCCAGCGATCCCAGTTCAGCAATTCCCACTCCAGCAATCCCAGTTCAGCAATTCCCACCCCAGCAATCCCAGTTCCCCCCAGAACAACCCCCTCCGTACCTGCTCAGTGGCTGTCAGAGCTCCGAGAACATTTCCCGCTCCCTCAATTCCCGCCTCTCTCCCGAAATCCTCCAGAACACCCAAAATTCCTGAATCCCGCAGCGATCCGGGAGCGGATCCCGGGAATGCGGGCCGGGAGCGGCGCGGGCCGGTTTGGGCAGGGAGGAGGAGCTGCGGTTTTTATTTCTCCCTCCCTGCCCGGGTGACTTTTCCTGCTCCACCCGCCCGGCCCGGCCGCTGAATCACCCGGGACAAACAGCCCGGAACGCGCCCGGGACGGGCCCGGGACACGGGAACAACTGGGGAAACTGGGGAAACTGGGGATACTGGGAACGGGGCTGGGAAAGGCTGGGTCCGGGGGGTTTTAAATTTTCACTCATTTTCCATCAATTTCTGTCATTGATCCTTCTTTTTCAGGCTGGAAAATAAAAAACAGGGATTTTTTTGAGGGTTTTTTTAAAATTTTTCCATCATTTATTCCTCTTTTCCAGGCTGGGAAATTCCATTTTTGAGGGTTTTTTTTTTAATTTTCCATCATTTATCCCCCTTTTCCAGGCTGAGAAATTCTGGTTTTGAGGGGTTTTTAAAATTTTCTGTCATTTTCCATCAATTTCTGTCATTGATCCTTCTTTTCCAGGCTGGAAAATTTTATTTTTGAGGGTTTTATTTAAATTTTCCATCATTTATTCCTCTTTTCCAGGCTGGGAAATTCCATTTTTGAGGGTTTTTAAAACTCCTTTTCATTTTCCATAAATTTCAATAATTATTCCTCTGTTCCAGGCTGGGAAATTCTATTTTTGAGGGGTTTTAAAAAATTCTTTCTGTCATTTTCCATAAATTTCAATAATTATTCCTCTGTTCCAGGCTGAGAAATTCCATTTTTGAGGGGTTTTTAAAAATTTCTGTTATTTTCTATCAGTTTCCATCGTTTATTCCTCTTTTCCAGGCTGGGAAATTCTATTTTTAAGAGGTTTTTAAAAAAATTTTCCATCATTGATTCCTCTTTTCCAGGCTGAGAAATTCCATTTTTGAGAGGTTTTTTTTCAGATTTTCCATAATTTATCCCCCTTTTCCAGGCTGACAAATTCTGGTTTTGAAGGGTTTTAAAATTTTCTGTCATTTTCCATAAATTTCTGTCATTGATCCTTCTTTTTCAGGCTGGAAAATTTTATTTTTGAGGGGTTTTTAAAATTTTCCATCGTTTATTCTTCTGTTCTAGGCTGTGAAATTCCATTTTTGAGGGGTTTTTAAAAATTTTCTGTCATTTTCCATAAATTTCTGTCATTGATCCTTCTTTTTCAGGCTGGAAAATTTTATTTTTGATGGATTTTTTTAAATTTTCCATCATTTATTCTTCTTTTTCAGGCTGGAAAATTTTATTTTTGAGGGTTTTTTTAAATTATCCATCATTTATTCTTCTTTTCCAGCCTGGAAAATTCAATTCTTGAGCGTTTTTTAATTTTTTTCCGTCATTGATCCCTCTTTTGAATTTGCTCTCTTCATTTTCTTTCTCAATTTATTTAGGAAAATTCACCCAGCAAAGGGATAGGATGGAAAATGAAAGTTTTGAATTCCCTCTCCTGATTTTCTTCCTCAGTTTCTATAGGAAAAGAGCCACGGGAATGAGGAAAATTCCTGAATTTTCTCAAGGTCACGGTGTTTATCCCAGGTTTTTCCTCCAGCTCAAATGAGCGTTCCAGGCTCATTCCTGGAAAAAAAAAAAATTAAAATTTTTAAATTTTAATTTTTTTCAAAAAAAATTTTAAAGAATAGTTTTTAAAAAATTTAAAAATTTTTGAAAATTTAAAAAAAAATTAAACATTTAAAACTTTAAAAAGTCGAAAAAGTAAAAAAAATAATTAAATAAAATTTATAAAATTATAAAATTAATTCTAAATTTAATTTTTAAATTTATAATTAATTTAATTTATAAATTATAAAATTTATAACATTTAAAAAAAATTTAATTAAAAAAATTAAAATTCAAAAAATTCAAAAATAATTTTTAAAAAAATTAAAATTCAAAAAATTCAAAAATAATTTTTTAAAAAATTAAAATTCAAAAAATTCAAAAATAATTTTTAAAAAAATTAAAATTCAAAAAATTCAAAAATAATTATTTAAAAATTAAAATTCAAAAAATTCAAAAATAATTATTTAAAAAATTCAAATTCAAAATTAATTATTTAAAAATTAATACAAATCAGTTTGGAAGGAGGAATTTTTCCCACAGGGAAGAGCTTTGGGAAGCAGCCAAACCACGGAAATCCAGGGAAAAATTCCCACAAATGCCCCTCCCAATCCTGGGGATCCACCCAGGCCGGCCCAGCTGATCCCAACCCTGCCAGGACAAAAATAACCCGGGAGTCACCCGGGATCCTGCACGGCCACGGAGGAGCTCCCCAGTCTGCCCCAGGCGGGGATGGAATCATTCCCAGTTGGGATCCCAGCATTCCCAGTTGGGATCTCAGCATTCCCAGTTTGATCCCAGCATTCCCAGTTGGAATTCCAGCATTACCAGTTTGATCCCAGCATTCCCAGTTGGAATTTCAGCACTCCCAGATGGGATCCCAGCATTCCCATATCGAAATCCAGCATTCCCAGTTTGATCCCAGCATTCCCAGACAGAATTCCAGCATTCCCAGTTAAAATTTCAGCATTCCCAGTTAGAATTTCAGCATTCCCAGTTTGATCCCAGCATTCCCAGTTGGGATTTCAGCACTCCCAGATGGGATTCCAGCATTACCAGTTGGGATTCCAGCATTCCCAGTTTGATCCCAGCATCCCCATTGGGATCCCAGCATTCCCATTGGGATCCCAGCATTCCCAGATGGGATTCCAGCATTCCCAGTTTGATCCCAGCATTCCCAGTTAGAATTTCAGCATTCCCAGTTTGATCCCAGCATTCCCAGTTAGAATTTCAGCATTCCCAGTTAGAATTTCAGCATTCCCAGTTTGATCCCAGCATTCCCAGTTGGGATCCAGCATTCCCAGTTGGAATTTCAGCATTCCCACTTGGGATTCCAGCATTCCCAGTTGGGATCCCAGCATTCCCAGTTGGGATTCCCAATTTTCCACAATTTTAACTGAATTTCCCACAATTTTTAACCGAATTTTCCACAATTTTTAACTGAATTTTCCACAATTTTAAACTGATTTTCCCACAATTTTTAACCGAATCTCCCACAATTTTTTACTAAATCTCCCACATTTTTTAACTGAATTTCCCACAATTTTTTACTAAATCTCCCACAATTTTTAACCGAATTTCCCACAATTTTTTACTAAATCTCCCACAATTTTTAACCGAATTTCCCACAATTTTTAACTGAATTTCCCACAAATTTTAACCGAATTTCCCACAATTTTTAACCGAATTTTCTACAATTTTTTACCAAATCTTCCACAATTTTTAACCGAATTTCCCACAATTTTTTACCGAATCTCCCACAATTTTTTACCGAATCTCCCACAATTTTTAACTGAATTTCCCACAATTTTTTACTAAATCTCCCACAATTTTTAACCCAATTTTCCACAATTTTTAACCGAATTTCCCAGAGTTTTCAGCCCTCCCAGCGCTGCTCCAGGATTTCCCTGTGGATTTTCTCCCGGTTTTCCTGGCTGAGCCATCCCTGGCATTTCCCTCCCGTGCCCAGCACACTCAGCAGCTCCGGGCCTGTGACTCAGCCCCAATTCCAACCACGTCAGGTCAGCTCCTGCTGCAATATTTTTATTTTCTTCCCACGTTATTCCTGAAGGAAAAGCCCCTCTGGATCAATGGGAAACTGTGGTTTGGGAATCACTGATTCCAGGTGGAATTCTGGATGTTTTTAAGTTTTTTCCAAGGTTTTAAAGCTTTTTTTCCAAGGTTTTAAAACTTTTTTCCAAGGTTTTAAAGCTTTTTTTCCCAATGCTTTAAAGCTTTTTTCCCCCAAGGTTTTAAAGTTTTTTTTCCCAAAGATTTTTAAGCCTTTTCCTCAAATGTTTTTAAGCTTTTTTTTCCCCCGAACTTTTTAAGCTCCAAATGTTTTTAAGCTCTTTCCCCAAAGGTTTTTAAGCCTCTTTCCCAAATATTTTTAAGCTCTTTTCCCAAATATTTTTAAGCTCTTTTCCCAAATGTTTTAAGCCTTTATCCCAAAGGTTTTGAAGCCTCTTTCCCAAATGTTTTTAAGCTTTTTTTTCCCAAATGTTTTTAAGCTTTTTTTTCCCAAATGTTTTTAAGCTCCAAATATTTTTAAGCTCTTTCCCCAAAAGTTTTTAAACCTTTTTCCCAAATGTTTTTAAGCTTTTTTTTCCCAAATGTTTTTAAGCTCCAAATGTTTTTAAGCTTTTTTATCCCCAAATGTTTTTAAGCTTTTCTCCAAAGGTTTTTAAGCTTTTTTTCCCCAAATGTTTCTGCTTGATTCCAGAGTGGCTCGGAAGGAAAAAAGTGGCACGGGAATCAAGGAATAAATCAAGGAATAAATCAAGGAATAAATCCAGGAATAAATCCAGGAATAAATCCAGGAATAAATCCAGGAATAAATCCAGGAATAAATCAAGGAATTCTCCAACGTTCTTCCCAAGGATCAGGACTGGAGCTGTTGGAAATAATCCAGAGGCACCTGGATTCATGGAATGCTGCTGGTGAGGGAGGAAATCAGGGAATCACAGGAATCCCAATGGAAAAAGGGCAGGAATCCCATCCGATTTTCCCAAATATCCAACCTGGAGCTCCTCTTGAGGCACTTTGGAAAAAGAAACCTGATCCCAACTGGCTCCAACTTCAGGGAATTCTGGAGATCCTTGGAGGTCCCTGGAATTCTCCCCTTGGAGAGAGATTTTATGGAAAATTCCCAATGAAAATCCCTCTCTGTGTTCCTTGGAGGCTCCTGGGACTCCCTGAGAGAGATTTTATGGAAAATTCATGATGAAAATCCCTCCCTGTCTTCCTTGAGGCCTCTGGGATTCCCTGAAAGGATTCCCTGAGAGAAAAATTCCCAAGGAAAACCCCTCTCCCTGGAATTCCCTGAGAGAGATTTTATGGAAAATTCCCAATGAAAATCCCTCTCTGTGTCCTTTGGAGGCTCCTGGAATTCCCTGAGAGAGATTTTATGGAAAATTCCCAATGAAAATCCCTCTCTGTGTCCCTTGGAGGCTCCTGGCAGAGCCTGGAATTCCCTGAGAGAAAAATTCCCAAGGAAAACCCCTCTCCCTGGAATTCCCTCAGAGAGATTTTATGGAATTCTCAGGTGATCCAGGAGCTTCACCTGAGAGCAGAAGTGAAGGTGGGGAGAATCCTGGAATAAAAACCTGGAATAATTTAGACTTGGAAAACACCTTAAATCCCATCCAGTTCCACCCGGACACTTTAAATTCCCAGTTCAATTCCCAGTTTTTCCTCCCAGCCGGGGAAGGAGGAGCTGGGAGCTCCAGGACGTTTTAATTGCGGTGATTGTCCCTCACTCGGTTCCGGTGCCATTACTCACTTCCCTCCTGGCTGCTGACGGGTTTGGGAATGACTTTGGGAATGTCGGAGCCCCGGGAATGGCCCCGGGGCCCTGCTGCTCCTCCTGGCCCGACTTTTCCTGACTAACACAAATCCTCCGGCCCTCTGCTGGCGGAATTCCGGCTTTTCCAGCCGGGATCCATGGGAAATGGCTGGGCTGAAAGGAGGAGGCTGCCCTGGGAATGTCCAGCAGGAATTTCCTCATGGAAAAGGTGGAATGAGATGTCCAAGGGCACAGGTGGGGACAGGGTGAGGGAAACTCCTCAGGGTAGGTTTAAATCGGATATTAAAGGAAATTTTCTGGGTTAAATAGGTGCTCAGGCCTTGGAAAGGCCTGCCCAGGGAATTTTCAACAGGAATTTCCTCATGGAAAAGGTGGAATGAGATGTCCAAGGCCACAGGTGGGGACAGGGGACAGGGTGAGGGAGACTCCTCAGGCTGCTCCTGGGAAGGTTTAAATCAAATATTGAGGAAAAATTATTGGCTAAATAGGTGGTCAGGCCTTGGAAGAGGCTGCCCAGGGAATTTCCAACAGGAATTTCCTCATGGAAAAGGTGGAATGAGATGTCCAAGGCCACAGCTGGGGACAGGGGACAGGGTGAGGGAGACTCCTCAGGCTGCTCCAAGGAAGGTTAAAAATTGATATTAAAGGAAAAATTCTTGGCTAAAAAGGTGGTCAGGCCTTGGGAGAGGCTTCCCAGGGAATTTCCAGCAGGAATTTCCTCATGGAAAAGGTGGAATGAGATGTCCAAGGCCACACAGGCCCAGGTGGGGACAGAGACAGGGACAGGGTGAGGGAAACTCCTCAGGCTGCTCCAGAGAAGGTTTAAATTGGATATTAAAGGAAAAATTCTTGGCTAAAAAGGTGCTCAGGCCTTGGAAGAGGCTGCCCAGGGAATTTCCAGCAGGAATTTCCTCATGGAAAAGGTGGAATGAGATGTCCAAGGCCCCAGGTGGGGACAGGGTGAGGGAAACTCCTCAGGGTAGGTTTAAATCGGATATTAAAGGAAATTTTCTGGGTTAAATAGGTGGTCAGGCCTTGGAAGAGGCTGCCCTGGGAATGTCCAGCAGGAATTTCCTCATGGAAAAGGTGGAATGAGATGTCCAAGGTCACACAGGCCCAGGAAGGGACAGGGAAACTCCTCAGGCTGCTCCAGAAAAGCTTTAAATCAAATATTGAGGAAAAATTCTTGGCTAAAGAGGTGTTCAGGCCCTGGAAAGGAATCTCCATCCCTGGAAATGTTCCAGAATTCCAAGAATGTGTGGATGGGGACACTTGAGGACACGATTTAGTGGCATGTGCTGGAGGAAATGTTGGATTTGATGATCTCTGGGCCAGGGGAGGCTCAGGTTGGACACCAGTGGGAATTCCCCAGATGGAAAAGGCCTTGGAATTCCTCAAAATTGGAAAAAAACCACCCAGGTCTGGAATTGCCTCGTGTCCCTAAAAATTAGGAAGGGGATTGGGGTCTGGATTGATTCTTCTCCCTAAAAATTTGAATAAAACAGGTTTGGGAAAAAAAAAAAACAGGTCTGGGAAAAACAGGTCTGGAATTGCCTTGAGTTCCTAAAAATTAGGAAAGGATTTGGGGTCTGGAATTGATTCCTATCCTTAAAAATGGGGAAAAAACAGGTCTGGGATTGCCTCATGTCCCTAAAAATTAGCAAAGGAAAGGAATTGGGGTCTGGAATTGATTCCTCTCCCTAAATATTGGAAAAAAACGGGTCTGGAAAAAAAACAGATCTGGAATTGTCTCATGTTTCTAAAAATTAGGAAAGGAATTGGGGTCTGGAATTGATTTATGTCCTTAAAAATTGGGAAAAATGACATCTGGAAGTGCCTCATGTCCCTAAAAATTAGCAAAGGAAAGGAATTGGGGTCTGGAATTTCCTTCTCTCCTGATGGCTCAGGAATATTCTGGTGCTCCTGCCCAGATTCCAGGGAATTTTCCATCCCCAATCCCACGGGGATGCTCCAAAATCCATCCCCCTGCCATGGATTTCTGTGCTGATCCAGGCAAATGAAAAATAAATGATATTTTATTTTTAATAAAGCTGGAATGGAACTCAATCCATCACTGGGAATCTCTTTTTCCATGGGAGAATAATTAAAGCCATTTATTTTTGGGACATAGCATTAAAACTTTAATGCACTTCCACGTGTGTTTGTAGGATTTATATCGATAATTTTTTTATATTTATAATTTTTTAGATTTCATTTTGGAGCTGCAGGAGGGATTCTCCACCTCCTTTTCTCCCTCCTTCCCTTTTCATTAAAATACAAATAATATTTTCAAAGCCATGGAAATGAAGCAAGATGGAAACCTCGTTAGCAGCAATTGGGATAATTATCATATTTGATGAATATTTATGGAGTTTTTCACCTCCTACCTTTACAAATATTTGCATTTTGAGGCAGTCTTGCTTTATAATAAAGAAAAATCAGACAAAACCAATCCGTATTTCGTGTATAATTTGTGAATTCCAGTACTAAAAAAATGTAGGGATGGCATCCAAAACCTCCAGGAATCTCTGCCATGAGAATTTAAGTGGAAAAGCAGATTTTCCTCGTGTTTAAAGCAGCAAAATAAAGGTGAGGAGCAGCTCCAAATGTGTCTAAATGAGGCCTTTGAGGTTTTTTATTTACACTCCAAACGCTTTTGTCAGGAAAAAAAAAAAAAAGCCCTCAGGGAAATCAGGAGCTGGCTCGGAAATGCCAAATTTAAATGGATTCGTGCTCCAAGGAATCAGGAAAACTCCGGGATTGTGGAAGGTGCTGCTCCTCATCCCCATGCAAAATAACAAGGGGTTAAAAGGGGAAATAAACCACATTAAAAGATATTTTTAAGGGGAAATAAACCACAAAAAAGGGAGATTTTTAGGGGGAAATAAACCATATAAAAAGGAGATTTTAAGGGGGGAATAAACCACAGAACAAGGATATTTATAGGGGGAAATGAACCACAGAAAAAGGAGATTTTTAGGTGGAAATGAACCACAGAAGAAGGAGATTTTTAGGGGAAAATAAACCACAGAAAAAGGAGATTTTTAGAGGAAAATAAACCACAGGAAAAGGAGATTTTTAGAGGAAAATAAACCACATGGTTTCCTTTATGGAATACGGAATGCTTTGGGTGGGAAGGATCTTTAATCCCGTCCAGTCCCACCCCTTCCCATGGGCAGGGACACCTCCCAGTATCCCAGATTGCTCCGAGCCCCATCCAAGCTGGCCTTGGGCACTGCCAGGGATGGAGCAGCCACATCCGGGTCAGCTCTTCCCGATTTTCCCCGAATTCCCAGGATTTTGAGGCGCACAGGCCTCGACCCCGCCGCCTCCTCCCTCCCGCCGCGTCAGCGTTGCCCAGGCAACGCCTAAAATGGCGGCGCAGGCGCGGGGCACGCCGGGAGTTGTAGTGCGGAGACCCCACCGCCCCCGCGCCCCGCCGGCAGCGCGGGACTCGCTTTCCCAGCAGGCACCGCGGCGCGGCGCGGCAAGGCTGAGCTAGCGCATTTACCTGCGGGGAGTGGGGTGCAGGTGGGGTGCGCCGCGGGGGCTTTTGGGATTTGTAGTTCTCGACGGAGCATCCGCTCGGAGAAGCGGCGCGGCGGGCGGCGGCCACGGGACTACATTTCCCAGGGTGCCGCGGGGCGCAGCGGGCAGGGCGCCGGTGGAGGGCGGGGGGTACGAACGGGAACCTCGGCGGTGCCGGGGGGATGCTCAGGGGAGCCCTCAGGTGAGGAGGAGGAGGAGGAAGCGGGAGGGGGAACGGGCGGTGACCCCCGGGGCGGGCGGCGAGCCCTGGGTGGGGCCCCATTGTTCGCGGAGAGCCGGGGTGGGCAGCGGTTCCTCATGGATTCCCCGAGTTTTCCGGGGAAATCGGCACCAGGGGGGTCGGAGGGGTTTGGCTTTAGGGTTAAAAATCACCCCTTGTTCCTTCTCCTTGCCCAGAGCTTTTGGGGCCAGCTGCTTGCTGCTGCGTTTGGAAAGGAATCCTTTCCTTCTTATCCTCCTCCCGAAACTTTGGGTGCTTTATTTCCTAATAATTTAACTGGGTTTAAGACTTTTTTATTTGCCGGTCTGAGGTTGTTGGGGCTTGTGGGTATTTGGTGTCATGGTTTTGAGTTGTTTTTCCTGGCTGAGCTTCCCCCAAATGCATATCCCAATAATATAGATTTTGGTGTGCCATTTGGGGTTAAAAAACCCCAATTTGGCCATAGAAACATTGGGATTGTTGAGCTTGGAGAAGGGAACCTTTGGGGTGACCTCACTGTGACCTCCCAGAGCTATAGGAAAGATGGGAAGGGAATATTTCCAAGGGATGGAGTGACAGCACAAGGGGGAATTAATTCCAAGTGACAAGGAGTGGGTTTAGGTTGGATATTGGGAAGAAATTCCCCCCTGTGAGGGTCCTTAGGCCCTGGTTATTCCATGGATATCCATCCCTGGAATGTCCAAGGCCAGCCTTGGAGCACCCTGGGGCTGTGCAAGGTGTCCCTGCCATGGCTGGGGAGTGGCACTGAATGCCCTTGAAATCCCTTCCAACCCAACCCATTCCTTTATTCCCTTCCCAAGCTTTAGAATATTCCTTTCCCCTGCTGATTTTTTTAATGCTGCAGCAAGTGCTGTAAGAGCAGAAGGTGTCCCAGCAGTAAATATTCATGCATGTTTGCCCAAGGCAGGTGTGGAGCAGCTTTTGCAGCAAAGCCTGGCTTAAGGTGGCTCTGATTGTCTGCAGCACCGAGGTTTTAATTGCTGAGTGAGGTTTTAATCGCTGAGCGCTGTTACAAAACCCCAGCCGTGCAAGGGCAGGACTGGAGCTCTGCTCCAAGCTGGAAAAACGAGTCCTCCTCCAGCTGGGGCTGATAAAAGATTGTTTTGTTCCAGCCTTTATCTCTCTCGTGCCACAGCAGGTTGGTTGTGAAGCAGCTGCGGCGGGGGATGAACAGCAAAGCACAACCCTCAGGTGTTTGCTGGCAGCTGGGCAAGGTGCACAGGGCTCCTGGGAGCCTGCAGGGGCTGGTGAGTGACATTTGCAGCCTTTAAAACCTTTCTATTCTCTCAGTTTTGTCATTTCAATGCTTAAAGCCCTTTAATTCTTCTCTCAGTTTTGTCATTTCAGCTTTTAAAACCCTCTGGTTCTGCTCTCAGTTTTATTTCAGCTTTTCCAACCCACTCTGGTTCTGCTCTCAGTTTCATAGTTTCAATGTTAAAAACCCTTTAATTCTTCTCTCAGTTTTGTCATTTCAACTTTTCTTCTCAGTTTTGTCATTTCAGCTTTTAAAACCCTCTGGTTCTGCTCACAGTTTTATTTCAGCTTTTCCAGCTTGCTCGTTCTGCTCTCAGTTTTATCGTTCAGTGTTTAAAACCTTTTAATTCTTCTCTCAGTTTTATCATTTCAATGCCTACAGCCCTTTCATTCTTCTCTCAGTTTTGTAATTTCAACTTTTAAAACCCCTGATTCTGCTCTCAGTTTTTTTTCAGCTTTTCCAAGCTTTTAATTCTCCTCTCAGCTTTATCATTTCAGCTTTTCCAACCCTTTCATTTTTCTCTCAGTTTTATCATTTCAGCTTTTCTTCTTGGTTTTATAACTTCAGCTTTTAAAACCCTCTGGTTCTGCTCTCAGTTTTATTTCAGCTTTTCCAACCCTCTCTGGTGCTGCTCTTAGTTTCATCCTTTCAGCTTTTCCAACCCTCACTGGTTCTATTCTCAGTTTTATCATTTCAGCTTTTAAAACCCTTTAATTCTTCTCTGTTTTATCATTTCAACTTTTAGAACCTCTCTAGTTCTTCTCTCAGTTTTATCATTTCAACTTTTCCAACCCTCTCTGCTTCTGCTCTCAGCTTTATCACTTCAGAATCAAGAAGCTTTTGGGTGTGATGTGGTTTCAAGCCCCAGGGAGTTGTGAAACCACCTGGATTTCAGGCAGAGTTTCTCTTCACTTCCATCCTTTTCCAGCTGCTGAAGTAACTCCCAAGCTCCAGCAGCACTTTCAGCAAGAAAAATGCTGATAATGCAGCAGGAAAAAAAAAAAAAGGAAACTAAAGATAATTAAAGCAGTTTGCTTGCAGGAGTGGGAGGAAAGCCCTTGGTGTTCCTGAGTTGTTTGTGTTGCTTTCAAGAAGCAGCAAGAGGCAGAATTCCCACATGGGTTTTGTTCCTGTGTTTTGTGGCACTGAGGATCCGAGCTGGCAGAATTTGGGATTTGTTCCAAACGTGACACCCGGGGTGTGAAATCCTTGTTGGAATTGCAATTCTGCCTTCCCCAAACTGCGCTGGCAGGAAAATCCTGAGGGAAAAATATTTTCTAATTCAGGCAGCAGCTTGTGCATGGCATTATATCACTTTTTTTTTCCAGAATCCACAGGGAAAACACTTTTAAACATGGAACAGATTTTTTGGGGGGAATTGTTTTGCTGTGGGTGTTTGTTCCTGAGGAAATGTGTGGGAAATTTGTGAAGCATGGAATGGTGGGATGGGATGGAGGGAATTTAAGGCTCATCCTTTCCACTATCCCAGGTTGTTCCAGGGATGGGGCAGCCACAAATTCCCCAGGAATTCCATCCCAGCCCCAGGAATTCCATCCCAGCCCCTCTCAGGGAAGAATTCCTTCCCAATTTCAATTTCCCACCCAAACCTCCCCTCACACTTCATTTCCAAGCTCGGCCTCTCCTCAGTGCTGGTGGATCCTGAATCTCCTGAAGGTTTGGGGGCCTTTCTTCCTCTCTAAGTTTCAAATTCTGAGGTAAAACCTCATCCATGGCAGCAGCAGAGTGTTGTGTTTGAAAATTCAGAAAATGCTAAAAGGAGTTGTTCCTTTCTGGGGTGTGAAATCCTTGTTGGAATTGCAATTCTGCCTCCCCCAAACTGCGCTGGCAGGAAAATCCTGAGGGAAAAATATTTTCTAATTCAGGCAGCAGCTTGTGTGTGGCTTTATATCACTTTTTTTCCCCAAAATCCAGAGGGAAAATGTGGCCAAAAGTGCAACAGATTTTTTGGGGGAATTGTTTTGCTGTGAGTGTTTGTTGCTGAGGAAATGTGTGGGAAATTTGTGTAGCACAGAAACGTGGGATGGGATGGAGGGAATTTAAAGCTCATCCAGTTCCATCTTCGATCATCCCAGGTTGTTCCAAGCTGGCCTGGGACAATTCCAGGGATGGGACAACCACAAATTCCCTGGGAATTCCATCCCAGCCCCTCACAGGGAAGAATTCCTTCCCAATTTCCCGCCCAAACCTCCCCTCACACTTCATTTCCAAGCTCGGCCTCTCCTCAGTGCTGGTGGATCCTGAATCTCCTGAAGTTTTGGGGGCTTTTTTTCCTCTCTAAATTTCAATTTATGAGGTAAAACCTCATCCATGGAGGCAGCAGAGTGTTGTGTTCGACCAGAAAATGCTAAAAGGAGTTGTTCCTTTCTGGGGTGTGAAATCCTTTCTGGGGTGTGGAATTGCAATTCTGCCTCCCCCAAACTGCGCTGGCAGGAAAATCCTGAGGGAAAAATATTTTCTAATTCAGGCAGCAGCTTGTGCATGGCATTATATCACTTTTTTTCTCCCCAAAATCCAGAGGGAAAATGTGGCCAAACGTGGAACAGATTTTTTGGGGGAATTGTTTTGCTGTGAGTGTTTGATGCTGAGGAAATGTGTGGGAAATTTGTGTAGCACAGAAACGTGGGATGGGATGGAGGGAATTTAAAGCTCATCCAGTTCCATCTTCGATCATCCCAAGTTGTTCCAAGCTGGCCTGGGACAATTCCAGGGATGGGACAGCCACAAATTCCCTGGGAGTTCCATCCCAGCCCCAGGAATTCCATCCCAGCCCCTCACAGGGAAGAATTCCTTCCCAATTTCCCGCCCAAACCTCCCCTCAGGCTTCATTTCCAAGCTCGGCCTCTCCTCACTGCTGGTGGATCCTGAATCTCCTGAAGGTTTGGGGGCTTTTTTTTCCTCTCTAAATTTCAAATTCTGAGGTAAAACCTCATCCATGGCAGCAGCAGAGTGTTGTGTTTGAAAATTCAGAAAATGCTAAAAGGAGTTGTTCCTTTCTGGGGTGTGAAATCCTTGTTGGAATTGCAATTCTGCCTCCCCCAAACTGCGCTGGCAGGAAAATCCTGAGGGAAAAATATTTTCTAATTCAGGCAGCAGCTTGTGTGTGGCTTTATATCTCTTTTTTTCCCCAAAATCCAGAGGGAAAATGCGGCCAAAAGTGCAACAGATTTTTTGGGGGAATTGTTTTGCTGTGAGTGTTTGTTGCTGAGGAAATGTGTGGGAAATTTGTGTAGCACGGAAACGTGGGATGGGATGGGATGGAGGGAATTTAAAGCTCATCCAGCTCCATCTTCGATCATCCCAGGTTGTTCCAAGGTGGCCTGGGACAATTCCAGGGATGGGGCAACCACAAATTCCTGGGAATTCCATCCCAGCCCCAGGAATTCCATCCCAGCCCCTCACAGGGAAGAATTCCTTCCCAATTTCCCACTCAGGCCTCCCCTCAGGCTTCATTTCCAAGCTCGGCCTCTCCTCACTGCTGGTGGATCCTGAATCTCCTGAAGGTTTGGGGGCTTTTTTTTCCTCTCTAAATTTCAAATTCTGAGGTAAAACCTCATCCATGGCAGCAGCAGAGTGTTGTGTTTGACCAGAAAATATAAAAATTAGTTGTTTGTTTTTTTTTTTCCTGTGGTTTTGAGGAGTGAGACTCACTAAAAGCTCAAATCCCTGCTGGAGTTTTCTGCCCTGGTATTCCATGATGAATTTATTCCCTGTTAACTTCACAAGCTCTTCCCAGCCTTATTTGAGGGATATTTGATATATTTTTCACATGATTACATTTTAAAAATACCGATTTTTTTAAAAATCTGTCTGATACTCTTTTACAGCTCTTCTGAGGTGTGATTTGAGGAATATTTGATCTATTTTCCACATTATTTTAAAAATACAGATCTTTAAGTCTGATTATTTTTTAAATGGAACGACCCTAAAAATGTCGATTTTTATTGTCCCATCCCTGAATTTCTGCCTCATCCACAGAGATTTAATTCATATATTATGCAAATTAGCTGCTAATTATTGCTGGCTGATAAGAGAATCCACCAGGCTGTGAAGAAATCATTGTGGGTGTTGGAGTAAAATTAAGTAAAAATAAAAGAGTTTAAAAAATAAAGTAGAAATTAAGTGAAATTAAGTAAAAATAAAGGAATTTTTTAAATTAAGTAATAATTAAGTTAAAAATACTAAATTTTAAAGTGTTTAGAAGCTTTAAAGCAGCTTTTTAAGCTCAGCTTTGCTTTCAAACTGGTTCAATAAAAAAACGCCAACAGCTCCAGACCCATCAAATGTTTCAAAATTGTCTCTGGCTGATGGAAATCAAATTTATTGGCTGGTGGAAATCAAAATTATTGATGCAGAGGCTGGGATGGCTGCAGGGCTGGGCTCAGAAATCACCAGTGCAGCTCCTGATTGTGTCCTGGTTTATTTTAGGCATGGAAATCCAAGCAGGACTGAGCTGACTGAGCTGATTCCCTTCACCAGGAGGAGGAGCCAGCACTTCCAAGTGGCTTTTTCCACCCAAATTTCCTCCTTTATTATGACCTGTTCCTCAAGGATCCTTCTCTAGGTAAGAACAATCTATTTTTTAAATAATTATTTAATTTTAGTATTTTTTTTTTTATAAATAATCCTTCCTCATCTGTGTTTTCTTACTCTGAATCATCAGGTATTGACATAAATCTAAATAATAATTTAATTTTATTAGATTTTGTAATAAATAATCCATTTTCATCCATGTTTTCTTACTCTTTGAGTAATCAGATATTGACAAAAATCTAAATAATAATTTAACTTTATTAGATTTTGTAATAAATTATCCTTTTTTCATCTGTGTTTTCTTACCCTTCCCAGCCCTCTTTTCCCCCTAACTCCCTTAACAAAGGAAAGCAGCATTAATAAATAATTTGAATTTATTCCAAATTTTTCTCCAGATTTGTGTTTTTCCTGGGAATGGAGGTGCCCTATGGAAGCAGAATTCCTGTCATTAATAAATATTTTGAATTTATTCCAATTTTTTCTCCAGATCCATATTTTTCCTGGGAATGGAGGTGCCCTATGGGAGCAGAATTCCTGTCATTAATAAATATTTTGAATTTATTCCCATTTTTTTTCTCCAGATCAGTGTTTTTCCTGGGAATGGAGGTGCCCTATGGGAGCAGAATTCCTGTCATTAATAAATATTTTGAATTTATTCCCATTTTTTCTCCAGATCAGTGTTTTTCCTGGGAATGGAGGTGCCCTATGGGAGCAGAATTCCTGTCATTAATAAATATTTTGAATTTATTCCCATTTTTTCTCCAGATCAGTGTTTTTCCTGGGAATGGAGGTGCCCTTTGTCCTTCTCCTAACCAGGCTCGTGGCAGAAGTTGCCGGAAAATCCACGGAAAACTCGGTGGGTGCTCCAGGAATTTTTCTTGCTCCAATCCAGATTATTTTATTATTTTATTTATTCTCTTTTAATTTTTATTTATTCTATTTTTCATTTTTAAATTTTCATTTTTTAAAAAAAATTAATTTAATTTTTTTTGCTATTTTATTTTTATTTTTTTATATTTATTTGATCCCAAATTTTCTATATTTTTATTTATAAACTAAAAATAAAATCTATTGATGAAAAAAATAAAATTGGCTTTTAAAAATAAAATTGACTTCTAAACCAAAAATAAAATTAAAAAGAAACCAAATTCTCTCCCTCTTGCTGGGAAAAAACAAATTCCAGTGGGTTTGAATTGAATTATCCCAGAATTTCTGTGGAGATTTTTTAATTTGTGGCATTTTCCTCGATGGAAAAGTGGGAATTTCCCTGGGAATTTCTCTCCTCAGGTGCCAGACCCGGAATGTTGTGTGGAAATGTTGGATTCCAACAGCTCCTGCCCCGTCACCCACCAGTGCAGCCCAGGTAGGGAATTCTTTGGGATAAATCCATGGAATTTGGGGTTGGAAAAACCCTTAAAATCATTTATTCCATGGGAATCCATTGGAGAATTCCAGGCATAAAAAATTCCCAAGTTTCTGTTATTCCCTTGTAATTCCTCCTGCTTTTTTTCCCCCTTTGGGAAGTTTTATTTTTCTGGGATAAACATTGGGGGCCTTGGAGAATTCCAGGGATAAAAAAATCCCAGATTTTCTGGATTTTGAACAGCAAAATCCAGCAGCTGGGGAGTGAAAATGAATTCATTAATAAATATTAATTCCTCGTAATTCCTTCTCCTTTTTCCCTTTGGAAAGTTTGATTTTTCCTGGGAATAAACATTAGGAACAAAACCTCTTTAGTGCAGGAAAAGGGGAATCAGGTGCTGTTTGTAACCCCAAAAAATGGAAATTTCTGCTGGTTTTTCCCTCTAAAATCTGGGAATTCTCAGAAAATGAGGAATTTTATCCCTTTTTCCATATTTTTTTGGGCAGGATGCTACAGGAGGTGGAATGAGGATGGGAGCAGCAGCTGCATCAAATGCAGGAATGAGAGCCTGGCCAGCCCCTCTGGGCACAACCTCAGCGAGTGCAGGAGTTGTGAGTTTTGAATCCATTTTAATTAATTCTTTAATTAAAGAATTCAGTCATTCATCCATTTCCATTCATTTTAATTATTGGAATCATTTTAATGAATTAATTGACATCAGGTTCTGCAAAAACTCCTCCAAAAGGCAGCGAAAAATGGAGATTTTTATCCCACATCCTTTAATTAGTTTTAATTTTGTGAACTTTAATCAATTTTGATTCTTTTTATTAATTAATTGACAGCGATTCCTGCAGCAAAAACTCCTCAAAAATGCAGGAAAAAATGGAGATTTTTATCCCACATCCTTTAATTAGTTTTAATTTTGTGAACTTTAATCAATTTTAATTCTTTTTATTAATTAATTGACAGTGATTCCTGCAGCAAAAACTCCTCAAAAATGCAGGAAAAAATGGAGATTTTTATCCCACATCCTTTAATTAGTTTTAATTTTGTGAACTTTAATCAATTTTAATTCTTTTTATTAATGAATTGACAGCGATTCCTGCAGCAACAATGCCTCAAAAATGCAGCACTAAAAGGAGATTTTTATTCCACAGAATATAAAAAACTTTCCCAAAGTCCTCGTGGGACTTAGAGCGGGAAAAGCTGTGGAAATTTGGGAATTTGGAGTTTTGCAGGAAGGGAAAAATGTGAAAATTTGGGATGGGAATGAATTTTAAGTGTAAATTCCATATTTTTCTTTACAGCTGGGAGCAGAGGGATGAATTCCCACATGAACATGAGCACAGTCACTCCTTTCATCCAGAACTTGGGTGAGTACGTGGAATTTTGGGAAAATTTTGGGGTTGAAAGAAGGGATTTAATGAGTTAGAAGTGATTGAATTTGTTAAAATCAGTTTAAAAAGTGATTTAATGAGTTTCAAAAGTGATTAAATTTGTTAAAATCAGTTTAAAAAGTGATTTAATGAGTTTCAAAAGTGATTAAATTTGTTAAAATCAGTTTAAAAAGTGATTTAATGAGTTTACAAAGTGATTAAATTTGTTAAAATGAGTTTAAAAAGTGATTTAATGAGTTTACAAAGTGATTAAATTTGTTAAAATGAGTTTAAAAAGTGATTTAATGAGTTTACAAAGTGATTGAATTTGTTAAAATCAGTTTAAAAAGTGATTTAATGAGTTCAAAAAGTGATTAAATTTGTTAAAATGAGTTTAAAAAGTGATTTAATGAGTTTACAAAGTGATTAAATTTGTTAAAATGAGTTTAAAAAGTGATTTAATGAGTTTACAAAGTGATTAAATTTGTTAAAATCAGTTTAAAAAGTGATTTAATGAGTTCAAAAAGTGATTAAATTTGTTAAAATCAGTTTAAAAAGTGATTTAATGAGTTTAAAAAGTGATTAAATTTGTTAAAATCAGTTTAAAAAGTGATTTAATGAGTTCAAAAAGTGATTAAATTTGTTAAAATCAGTTTAAAAAGTGATTTAATGAGTTTAAAAAGTGATTAAATTTGTTAAAATTAGTTTTAAAAAATGATTTAAGGTGTTTAAGAAGTGATTAAATTTGAACATGAGTTTAAAAAGGATTTAATGAGTTTAAAAAGGATTTAATGAGTTTAAAAAGGATTTAATGAGTTTAAAAAGTGATTTAATTTGTAAAAATAGAGTTTAGAAGGGATTTAATGAGTTTAAAAGGGATTTAATTTGTTAAAATGAGGCAAAAAATGGATTTAATGAATTTTAAAAGTGATCTGATTTGTTAAAATGAGTTTAAAAAGTGATTTAATTTATAAAAATGACATTTAAAAGGGATTTAATGAGTTTAAAAAGTGATTTAATTTACCAAAACTGATTTAATTTATTAAAATATGTTCAAACTGATTTAATGAGGAGCCCCTGGCAGCTGCTGCTCCCTCTCCAATTTCTCTCCTGCCCCCAAACTCCATTTCAGGCACCTGGAATTATCCAACAGCACCCAAAAATCAGGAATTTGCTCTTTATTTTTATTTAATTCTTTGATGAAAAGAGATCTTTGCTCCAAACCAGATTTTTCTCTCTGTTTTGATAAATTATTTTTCATTTCCAGGGGGCCCAGAAGTCGCTGCTTCTCTGATTTTGGGGACATTTTTCCTCAGTTTGTTCCTGATCCTTTCCGTGGCTTCTTTTTTCTACCTCAAACGAGCCAACAAACTCCCAAAGATTTTCTACAGAAGGAACAAAGGTAAAAAACCCTTTAATTAGTTATTCCCTAATGAACTTTGGTGTGTTCATTGAGTGAAATGGGAGTTTTTCCTTGAAAATTCCCCATTTCATGGAGAAAATTCCCATTCTGGGCTGATAAATTGCCCATTTTGAGGAGAAGATTCCCATCTGAGGAGAAAATTCCCATTTTGGGCTGCTAAATCCCCATTCTGTGGAGAAAATCCCCGTTTGTGGCAATGAATTCCTGATTTGTGGAGGAAATTCCCATTTTGTGCAGAAAATTCTCATTTTGGGCTGCTAAATCCCTATTTTGTGGGAAAAAAAATCCCCAATTTTGTGGAGAAAATCACAATTTTGTGGAAAAAGAATTGCCCAATTTTGTGAAGAAAATTTCTCCACTTTGTGGAGAAAATTCCCATTTTGAGCTCAAAAATTCCCATTTTGAGGAGAAAATTCCCATCTGAGGAGAAAATTCCCATTTTGGGCTGCTAAATCCCCATTTTGTGGGAAAAAAATCCCCAATTTTGTGGAGAAAATCACAATTTTGTGGGGAAAAAAAAAATCCCTGACTTTGTGGACAAAATCCCTGGCTTTGTGGAGAAAATTCCCATTTTGAGCCCATAAATTCCCTTTTTGTGGAGAAAATTCCCATTTTGAGCCCATAAATTCCCTTTTTGTGGAGAAAATTCCCATTTTGAGCCCATAAATTCCCTTTTTGTGGAGAAAATTCCCATTTTGAGCTCATAAATTCCCATTTTGTGGAGAAAATTCCCATTTTGAGCTCATAAATTCCCATTTTGTGGAGAAAATTCCCATAAATTCTCCAGTCTTGAGAGTCCTACACTAAATAAATTCTACAAATGGGATTTCTGAATATTTTGATTGGATTTGGGGAGAAAATTCCTTTTTTAATAATAAAATTATTCCATCCAGATCTGTATTTTTGGAAAATGAACAATTCCAGCCTTCAAATTAATCCAAATAATCTTAATTAATCTCTTTTTTTTTTCCTCTTTTAGCATCTGTCCTCCAGCCCAGTGAAACAGTGAGTGAATTCTGCTTTTATAGGAACATCCAATAAACAATAATTTCCATTTTAATTAACTAATTGAAAACCTTATTAAGCAACTCTTTAATTGATGAATGAGACTGAAATAAAATCAAAGATATTTGGGGGTTCTTTAGATCCAAACTGGGACAAAAATGGAAAAACTGAGTTATTTTTCCAAGAAAAAAACTCTGCAGAGTGAAAATTATAGGAATCCTAAGAAATTCCTGTATTTTTTAGAGGAAAAATTGTTAAAAAAATTATTTTTTCTCATGAATATTACTGGAATTCTAAAAAAATCCTGTTTTTTTATGGAGAAATTGTTTAAAAGTGCTTTTTTTTGATGTTCTCCTTCTCCTGTTCCACAGGCATCCATGATCCCTCCTCCAGCATCTTCAGGTGAGGAATGTTTCCTGCAATGTGCTAAAAATAACCAGCAAATCCCAGGAATTCTTGGAATAAAGCATGGAACGTGTGCAGGGAACAGGAATCCAATGGAATTCGCTTTTTCCAGAGGGATTTGTGGCTTTGGTTCATGCAAGTCAAAATAGGGATGGAATTCTGGATGGAAAATTCAGATTTTTGGGGTTTTGGTTCAGTTTTGTGAGCTTAGTTTTGGGTTTGTGGGCTTGGGGTTGGGTTTTGTGGGTTTAATTTGGGGTTTGGGGTTGAGTTTGTGGGTTTAGTTTTGGGTTTGTGGGTTTGATTTTGGGTTTGGGGTTGAGTTTTGTGGGGTTAGTTTGGGTTTTGTGAGGTTAGTTTGGGTTTTGTGGGTTTTGTTTGGGTTTGTGGGTTTAATTTTGGGTTTGGGGTTGAGTTTGTGGGTTTAGTTTTGGGTTTGTGGGTTTGATTTTGGGTTTGGGGTTGAGTTTTGTGGGTTTAGTTTTGGGTTTGTGGGTTTAGTTTTGGGTTTGTAGGTTTGATTTTGGGTTTGTGGGTTTAATTTTGGGTTTGGGGTTGAGTTTTGTGGGGTTAGCTTGGCTTTTGTGGGTTTGGTTTGGGTTTTGTGGGTTTAGTTTTGGGTTTGTGGGTTTGATTTTGGGTTTGTGGGTTTGATTTTGGGTTTGGGGTTGAGTTTTGTGGGGTTACCTTGGGTTTTGTGGGTTTAGTTTTGACTTTGGGGTTGAGTTTGTGGGTTTAATTTTGGGTTTGATTTTGGGTTTGTGGGTTTGATTTTGGGTTTGTGGGTTTGATTTTGGGTTTGGGCATGTGTTTTGTAGGGTGGGCTTGGGTTTTGTGGGGTTAGCTTGGAGTTTGTGGGTTTAGTTTGGTTTTTGTGGGTTTGGGTTTGGTTTTGTGGGTTTAATTTTGAGTTTGTGGGTTTAATTTTGCGTTTAGAGTTCAGTTTGTGGGTTTAGATTTGGGGGTTCAGTTTGTGGCTTTAGATTTTGGGTTCAAGGTTGAATTTTGTGCATTTACCTTTAAGTTTGAGGCCTGAATCCCCACAAACCCCAACCTCCAACCCCCCCTTACACTCAACCCTCACCCCCCCCCTCCTTTTCCCTCAGGGAATTCCCTCTCCAAACCCTTTCCCAGAGGTTTTCCAGGACCTTTTATTTTTATTCCTTGCAGTACGGAAGCCGCGCTACGTCCGCCGGGAGCGCTCCCTGGGCCCGCCCGGCCCCGCCTCCGCCTCCGGCCCCGCCGACAGCCGGGTCAGCAACGTCTGACCCCGACCGAGCGTCCCGGGCCCTTTTCCCCGCTCCGGGAAATCCCTGGGAGCTGCTGATCCCACAGGAAAAGCCAAGGGTTTGTTGTGCCAAATCTCACCCCGAGCGGGGAGGCGGCGCCGGCTCGGGGACGTTCGGGGACCTTTGGAGGCTCCTGCTGCTCCTGCTGCTGCTCCGGAGGATGGGCGAGAATTCCTGAGGGAATTTCGGGGTTTTTCCCTCTTTGGCGAGAATTCCTGAGGGAATTTCGGGGGTTTTTCCCTGTCTGGGGAGAATTCCTGAGGAATTTTTGGGATTTGTGAGGAGAATCCTTAAGGAATTTGGGGTTTTTTTCCTGTTTGAGGAGAATTCCTGAGGAATTTTTGGGATTTGTGAGGAGAATCCTTAAGGAATTTGGGTTTTTTCCCTGTTGGAGGAGAATTCCTGAGGAATCTGGGGGATTTGTGAGGAGAATCCTTGAAGAATTTGGGTTTTTTTTCCTGTGTGAGGAGAATTCCTGAGGAATTTGGGGGATTTGTGAGGAGAATCCTTAAGGAATTGGGGTTTTTTCCCTGTTTGGGGAGAATTCCTGAGGAATTTGGGGGATTTGTGAGGAGAATCCTTAAGGAATTTGGGTTTTTTTTCCTGTTTGAGGAGAATTCCTGAGGAATTTGGGGGATTTGTGAGGAGAATCCTTAAGGAATTGGGGTTTTTTCCCTGTTTGGGGAGAATTCCTGAGGAATTTGGGGGATTTGTGAGGGGAATCCTTAAGGAATTTGGGGGTTTTTGTCCTGTGCGAAGAGAATTCCTGAGGAATTTGGGGGATTTGTGAGGAGAATCCTTAAGGAATTGGGGTTTTTCCCTGTGTGAGGAGAATTCCTGAGGAATTTGAAGGGTTTTTCCTGTGTGAGGAGAATTCCTGAGGAATTTCGGGAGGTTTTCCTGTTTGGGGAGAATTCCTGAGGAATTTGGGGGATTTGTGAGGAGAATCCTTAAGGAATTTGGGGGATTTGTGAGGAGAAACCTTAAGGAATTTGGGGAGAATCCTTAAGGGATCTCAGTGCATTTCCCTGTTTGGAGAGAATCCCTAAAGAATTTTGGGGACTTGTGGGGAAAATCCTGATGGAATTTGGGTGAGTTTTGCTGTTTAGGAAGAATCCTTAAGGAATTTGGGGGATTTTCCCTGTTTGGGGAGAATCCTGAAGGAATTTGAGGAGAACCCTTAAGGAATTTGAGGGATTTTCCCTGCTTGTGGAGAATCCTGAAGGAATTTGAGGAGAACCCTTAAGGAATTTGGGGGATTTTCCCTGCTTGTGGAGAATCCTTAAGGAATTTGTGGACTTTCCTTGGGATTGTGACCCCCAGACTGGAGCTGGCAGCGCTGCAGGCCCCAAATTCCTGGAATTTGGGATGTGGATCCATTCCAGGATGGACACTTGGCAAAGGGATCCCCTCAAGTGCCACAGTGATTAATTATGCTAATTGCTTATGCTAATTAACCACAAATAATTAATTATGACAACAATTAAGATGCAGAACGCTTTGGAAGCAAATCCTTCAAATCCCAAATCCCACTGGGAGCATTTTCCTGCTCTCTTGGTGCTCAATCCCAAATTTTTGGGGGAATTTTTCCAGCTCAATCCTTGGATAAAATGTTCTCCAAGGATTATTTTATCCCTGCTGGCCCCATTCCTTGTGGAAAGGAGAGAATTCCTGGGTTTTGGAGCAGTCAGGGATTTTTGGGATGAGCCAGAGGGATCAGGACAGGTCCTGCTGGTGGAAAAATGGGATTTGTTTTGGGGTAAATCCCTGGAATTTGCAGGGCAGCTCCGAGCTCCAGAGGCATTCCCGAATTCCAAGCACCAGCCTCAACATCTCCCATGGATCTTCTTCCTGCCTGAGGAATTTTGGGAAGTTAAAATTGCTGGAAAAGGAATTTTTTTCCTCCCTCCTCCAGCTTTTCCATCCAAGCCTGAGGGGCCCAAATCCATGGAAAAGTCCCTGTGACCCCTTGGAATTCCGAGTCTTTTCCTCCTGGCAGGGCTGGATCTGGGATCCATCCTAAATCCATGGAAAAATCCCTGTCACCCCTGGAATTCCAACTCTTCATCCTGACTGGGATTGACCTGGGATCCATCCTAAATCCATGGAAAAATCCCTGTCACCCCTGGAATTCCAACTCTTTTTCTCCTAAATCCATGGATTTTCATCCTAAATCCATGGAATTTTCACTGTCACCCCCTGGAATTCCAACTCTTTTTCTCCTAAATCCATGGATTTTCATCCTAAATCCATGGAGTTTTCACTGTCACCCCCTGGAATTCCAGCTTTTCCTCCTGGCAGGGCTGGATCTGGGATCCATCCTAAACCCATCCTAAATCCATGGAAAAGTCCCTGTCACCCCTGGAATTCCAACTCTTCCTCCCAACTGGGATTGACCTGGGATCCATCCTTAATCCATCCTAAATCCATGGAAAACCCCCTGGAATTCCGGATTTTCTTCCTGCCTGGGGTGGATCTGGGATCCATCCTAAATCCATGGAAAAATCCCTGTCACCCCCTGGAATTCCAGCTCTTCATCCTGACTGGGATTGACCTGGGATCCATCCTAAATCCATGGAAATGTCCCTGTCATCCCCTGGAATTCCAGATTTTCCTCCTGGCAGGGCTGGATCTGGGATTCATCTGTTCCTACATCCATCCTAAATCCATGGAAAACCCCCTGGAATTCCAACTCTTTTCCTCCTGGCAGGGTTGGATCCTAAATCCACCCTAAATCCATCCTAAGTCCATCCTAAATCCATGGAGTTTTCACTGTCACCCCTGGAATTCCAACTCTTTTCCTCCTGGCAGGGCTGGATCTGGGATCCATCCTAAACCCATCCTAAATCCATGGAATTTTCACTGCCACCCCTGGAATTCCAACTCTTTTCATCCTGACTGGGATTGACCTGGGATCCATCCTAAATCCATGGAAAAATCCCTGACACCCCCTGGAATTCCAACTCTTTTCCTCCTGGCAGGGCTGGATCCAATCTAAATCCATCCTAAATCCATGGAAAACCTCTGGAATTCCAAGTCTTTTCCTCCTGGCAGGGCTGGATCCTAAATCCACCCTAAATCCATCCTAAATCCCTGGAATTTTCACTGCCACCCCTGGAATTCCAGCTCTGAGCATTCCCAGCCCCGTGTGCTGTTCCCATAGAAATCCTTTGGATCCTCAGCATTCCCTGGCAGGAATTCTCCCTTTTTCCCAAATTTTTTTTTGGGAAAATGAGAACAAAACTCCTGGATCTGCCTCCCCCACGGAGAATCCACATTCCCATTTTTCCTTAGGATTTCAAACCTGCCAAGAGGAAAATTTGGGATGGGAAGAAATCCATTGATCCCATGGAATAATCCCATTTTTTTCTGGGAATTTTGGGGCAGCTGGATTTGCTTTTATCTCCTTTTAAAAAAAATCAGATTTTTGTGGAATTTTCAGGGATAAACCCCAAATCATGGAGAGGCTCCTGTGCCAAAAAAACCCCCTGGAATTCCAGATTTTTCCTCTTTATTATGATAAATAAAATTCTCCTCCTGACCAAGGAATTCCAGTTGAAACCCTTCCCATTTTTTGGAAGATTTGGGAAATTCCAACTTGGAATTTTGATCATTTCCAAATTTTTTTTTGTGCTGCTGAGATTTTTTTTTTTTTCCCCCTTCCTGGCTGGAGGTTTTATCCTGGAATTCCCAATTCCTGAGGATTTTCCAAATTCCAAAGGGGAAAAAACATAGGAGGAACTATGCAAAAAATTCCAAGGAATTTTGGCACCTCTGGAGCCAGGAATTTCTCCCTGTGAATTGCTGGAATTTAATTTATTGAAGGATCAGCTCCTTCCTTCTGTCTCCTCTCGTGTGGGATTTGGTTTCATTGCTGTCTAAAAATGGGATTTTGTGGGATTAAATTTGGGATTTTGTGTGAATAAATATGGGAATTTGTGTGATTAAAATTGGGATTTTGTGCTATTAAAAATTGGGATTTTCTGTGATTAAAAATTGGGATTTTGTGCAATTAAATTTGGGATTTTGTGCTATTAAAATTGGGATTTTGTGGGATTAAAAATTGGGATTTTGTGGGATTAAAATTGAGATTTTGTGCGATTAAAATTGAGATTTTGTGCGATTAAAATTGGGATTTTGTGCGATTAAAATTGGGATTTTTGTGTGATTAAAATTGGGATTTTGTGGGATTTAAAATTGGGATTTTGTGTGATTAAAATTGGGATTTTGTGCGATTAAAAATTGGGAATTTGTGCGATTAAAAATTGGGAATTTGTGCTATTAAAAATTGGGATTTTGTGTGATTAAAATTGGAATTTTGTGCGATTAAAAATGGGATTTTTAGCAATTAAAAATCTGAAAATGGGATGTGTAACTAAAACCTGAAAAATCCGATTCTGTGTGTAATTAAAATTGAGTTTTTCTCACTGATTTTTACCCAGAGAACTTGAAAATCCCAATGTTTTTATCCAGAAAAAGTAAAAATCCCAAAAGTTTTACCCAGAAAAATCCCAAATCCTGAGATTTTTACTCTTTTGTTTTTGGTGTGGTTCAGCTTTGTCACCGCTGTGAACTCCTGGATCAGTTTGTGGGGTTTGGGGTTGGGTTTGGGGTTGGGATTTGTGGGTTTGGGGTTGAATTTTGTGGGTTTGGTTTTGGGGTTAAGGTTTGGTTTTGTGGGTTAAATTTGGGAATTTGTGGGTTTAGTTTTGGGTTTGGGGTTGAATTTTGTGGGTTTGGGTTCGGGGTTAAGGTTTGGGTTTCTGGGTTAAATTTGGGGCTTGTGGGTTCAGTTTTGGGTTTTGGGGCTGAATTTTGTGGGTTTGGGTTTGTGATTTGGTTTAGATTTTGTGGGTTTAGTTTTGGGTTTTGGGGTTAAGGTTTGGGTTTGTGGGTTTAATTTTGGGTTTGGGTTTGGGTTTTGGGGTTAAGGTTTGCTTTTGTGGGTTTAGTTTTGGGTTTGGGGTTCAGCTCTGGTTTTGTGGGTTTAATTTTGAATTTTCTGGGTTTAGTTTGAGTTTTGGGGTTGAGCTTTGTGGGTTTGGGGGTTGAAATTTGGTGTTTGGGGTTGAAATTTGGTTTTATGTGTTTAATCCTGAGTTTTCTGGCTTTACTCTGGATTTGGGGTTGAGTTTTGGGGTTTCTCCTCCCTTTGCTGTCACATTCCCTTTCCCCTGAGCTGCTTTGGGTTTAAAACCCCAAAACTGCGTTTGAAAATTCCCTTTGAACCACCCCAAATCCCCGGATTTGGAGCTTTGTAAAATGTGCCAAAATAAAGATTGGAACTTTTCCTTTGGGGTTTGGAACTTTTCCTTTTGGGGTTTGGAACTTTTCCTTTTGGGGTTTGGAGCTTTTGGGGTTTGGAACTTTTCCTTTTGGGGTTTGGAACTTTTCCTTTTGGGGTTTGGAACTTTTGGGGTTTGGAGCTTTTCCTTTTGGGGTTTTGGAACTTTTCCTTTTGGGGTTTGGAGCTTTTCCTTTTGGGGTTTGGAGCTTTTCCTTTTGGGGTTTGGAGCTTTTCCTTTTGGGATTTGGAGCTTTTCCTTTTGGGGTTTGGAGCTTTTCCTTTTGGGGTTTGGAGCTTTTCCTTTTGGGGTTTGGAACTTTTCCTTTGGGGTTTGGAGCTTTCCCAATGGAATTCCCGATTCCCTTTCCCGGGGTCATTTCCATCGTTGATTTTGGGCTGATTTCTTTGAATTTTGTGGGTTTCCTTTTAATGCCATGGATTTCTTTTAGATTTCTTTTTAATTCCATTAATTTCCTTTTAATTCCATGGATTTCCTTTTTAATTCCATGGTTTTCCTTTTATTTCATGGTTTTCCTTTAATTTTATGGATTTCTTTTCAGTTCCATGGATTTCTTTTTAATTCCATGGATTTCTTTTGGATTTCTTCTAATTCCATGGATTTCTTCTAATTCCATGGATTTCCTTTAATTCCATGGATTTCTTTTGAATTCCATGGATTTCTTTTGAATTTCTTTTTAATTCCATGGATTTCCTTTAGTTTCAGATTTCTTTTTAATTTCAAAGATTTCTTTTCATTTCATGGATTTTTTTGTTGTTGTTGTTTCATTTCATGGATTTCTTTTCATTTCATTCCTGGAAATCCCTGGAGCTGGAAAATCCCTGGAAATCCCTGGAGAAGGGAAATCCCCGGAGCTGTGGCCACTGGGGGGAGTAGAGGGCAGGGAGAGCCCCGCTCGTGGATTTCAGCCCAGGGAAATTGAGTTGGAATCGCGATTTTCCAATAATTCCCAAGAAATCCTCTGAGTCCTCCTGGATCCTGTGGAATGCCTGGGAAAAATGAATTTGTTAATTGCCTTTGGATCAGAAAATCCTGGGATTTGGACTCAGGGAAGTTGAACTGGGAGCCCAATTTTCCAGTAATTCCCAGGAAATCCTCTGAATCCTCTGGAGCTGCTCATCCCACAGAATCCCTGGGAAAAATGAGTTTGTTAATTGCCTTTGGATGAGAAAATCCCGGGATTTTGACACAGGAAAGTGTCGCTGGGAGCACAATTTTCCAATAATTCTCAGGAAATCCTCTGAGTCCTCCTGGATCCCGTGGAATCCCTGAGAAAAATGAATTTGTTCATTTCCTTTGGATCAGAAAATCTTGGGATTTTAGCCCGGGGAAGTGGTGCTGGGTGGGAGCCCAATTTTCTGATAATTCCCGGGAAATCTCTGAATCTTTCTGGAGCTGCTCATCCTGCGGAATCCCTGGAAAAAAATGAATTTGTTAATTGCCTTTGGATGAGAAAATCCCAGGATTTTCATACAGGAAAGTGGTGCTGGGACCATGATTTTCCAATAATTCCCAGGAAATCCTTTGAATCTTTCTGGAGCTGCTCACCCCACTGAATTCCTGGGAAAAATGAGTTCATTAATTGCCTTTGGGTCAGAAAATCCCAGGATTTTCACACAGGAAAGTGCTGCTGGGAGCGCGATTTTCCAATAATTTCTGGGAAATCTGAATCCTCGTGGATCCCGTGGAATCCCTGAGAAAAATGAATTTGTTAATTGCCTTTGGATCAGAAAATCCCGGGATTCTGGCCCACAGAAGTTGAGCTGGGAGCACAATTTTCCAATAATTCCTTGGAAATCCTCTGAATCCTCTGGAGCTGCTCACCCCACAGAATCCCTGGGAAAAATGAGTTCATTAATTGCCTTTGGATGAGAAAATCCCGGGATTTTCACACAGGAAAGCTGAACTGGGAGCCCAATTTTCCAATAATTCCTGGGAAATCCTCTGAATCCTCCTGGATCCTGTGAAATCCCTGTGAAAAATGGATTCATTAATTGCCTTTGGATGAGAAAATCCCAGGATTTTCACACAGGAAAGTGGCGCCGGGACCGTGATTTTCCAATAATTCCCGGGAAGTGCTCTGAGTCTTTCTGGAGCTGCTCATCCCACAGAATCCCTGGGAAAAAATGAGTTTGTTAATTGCCTTTGGATGAGAAAATCCCGGGATTTTGGCCCAGGAAGGTGCTGCTGGGAGCGCGATTTTCCAATAATTTCTGGGAAATCTGAATCCTCGTGGATCCCGTGGAATCCCTGGGAAAAACCAATTCATTAATTGCCTTTGGATCAGAAATTCCCAGGATTTTGACACAGGAAAGTGGTGCCGGGACCGTGATTTTCCAATAATTCTCAGGAAATCCTCTGAGTCTTTCTGGAGCTGCTCATCCCACAGAATCCCCGGGAAAAATGAGTTCATTAATTGCCTTAGGATGAGAAAATCCTGGGATTTTGACACAGGAAAGTGGTGCTGGGACCATGATTTTCCAATAATTCCCGGGAAATCCTCTGAATCCTCTGGAACTGCTCATCCCACAGAATCCCTGGAAAAAAAATAATTTGTTAATTGCCTTTGGATCAGAAAATCCCAGGATTTTTAGCCCAGGGAAATGGTGCTAAAACCACGATTTTCCAACAATTCTCAGGAAATCCTCTGAATCCTCTGGAGCTGCTCATCCCACAGAATCCCTGGAAAAAATGAGTTCATTAATTGCCTTAGGATGAGAAAATCCCCGGATTTTAGCCCAGGCAAGCGGCGTTTTTCCTGGGAACAGGTGAAGCCTCCGGAACTGCTCACCCTGCAGAATCCCTGGAAAAAAATGAGTTTGTTAATTGCCTTTGGATCAGAAAATCCCAGGATTTTTAAATCCACAGAAGTTGAACTGGGAGCACAATTTTCCAATAATGTGCAGGAACAGGTGAATCCCTCTGGAGCTGCTCATCCCATGGAATCCCTGGAAAAAACCAGTTCATTAATTGCCTTTGGGTCAGAAAATCCCAGGATTTTCATACAGGAAGGTGGTGCTGGGAAAGCAATTTTCCAATAATTCCTGAGAAATCCTCTGAATCCTCCTGGATCCTGTGGAATCCCTGGGAAAAACCAATTCATGAATTGTCTTTGGATCAGAAAATCCCGGGATTTTGGCACAGGAAAGTGGTGCCGAGACTGCAATTTTCCAATAATTCCCAGGAAATCCTTTGAATCTTTCTGGAGCTGCTCATCCCACAGGATCCCTGGAAAAAATGAGTTCATTAATTGCCTTTGGGTCAGAAAATCCCAGGATTCTGACCCAGGAAAGTGGTGCTGGGAGTGCGATTTTCCAATAATTTCTGGGAAATCTGAATCCTCCTGGATCCTGTGAAAAATGAATTTATTAATTGCCTTTGGATCAGAAAATCCTGGGATTTTGACAGAGCAAAGTGGTGCCGAGACCGCGATTTTCCAATAATTCCTTGGAAATCCTCTGAATCCTCTGGAGCTGCTCACCCCACTGAATTCCTGGGAAAAAATGAGTTCATTGATTGCCTTAGGATGAGAAATTCCCAGGATTTCAGCCCAGGGAAGCGGCTCTTTTCCCGCTCTTTTCCCGCTCTTTTCCCGGGAACAGGTGGATCCTCTGGAGCTGCTCATCCCTGGAATAACCCCGCTCGTTAATCCCGGCTCCAAGGCCGGGCTTTAATGAGCCGAGCCCAAGCTCTGCAATCTTATCTGGGCCCGATAAGCAGCGAACGTTCCGGGGCGGGGCCAGAATTCCCATAAAAATTTATGGATGTGGATGAAAAGCCGCGCTCTGCTGGGGCTGTTTGCTCAGGCAGGACAAACCCAGCTCCAAAAAAATCCCTGGAGCAGGGAAAAAAAAGTTTTTCCAAGTCCTAAAAACCTTTTAAAAACGTTTTTAATTTAATTTATTGGTTGAATTTGTTGTTTATTTTATTTATTTTATTTAAAGAGCGAGGATAGGATGCTCCTTTTTTTTCCTCCTTTTTTTCCTCCTTTTTTTTCCTCCTTTTTTTTCCTCCTTTTTTTCCTCCTTTTTTTTCCTCCTTTTTTTTCCTCCTTTTTTTCCTCCTTTTTTTCCTCCTTTTTTTCCTCCTTTTTTTCCTCCTTTTTTTCCTCCTTTTTTTCCTCCTTTTTTTCCTCCTTTTTTCCCCCCCTTTTTTCCCCCCCTTTTTTCCCCCCCTTTTTTCCCCCCCTTTTTTCCCCCCCTTTTTTCCCCCCCCTTTTTTCCCCCCCTTTTTTCCCTCTCTTTTTTCCTCTTTTTTTCTCACTTTTTTTCTCTTCCAGGTTCTGCTTTTCCTGCTTTTTTTTTGGATAAAATTTGTATCTCACCCTCCTGCATCCTTTATCCATCATTTCCAGGTGTTTGATTCTGCTTTTCCTGGATTTTTTTTGGGACAAAATCTGTATCTCACCCTCCTGCATCCCTCATCCATCATTTCCAGGTGTTTGTTAAAACAAATTGTGCAATAAATGCCACAAAATGGGACAAAACTCTTCATAAACGTTCAGAGTGGTGATAATTTGTATTTCGAGGGAATATTTCCCTTTTTCCTGTGGAATATCCTGATTTATTCTCCATTTCCAAGTTTTACTGGAAAATTTCCTTTATTTTTAGGGTTTTGTTCTCTCTGTGAGGTGAACTTGCCTGAATTTCAACCCTCAAAGAGTTAAAAACAATAAAAAAACCAACAATAAATCATTATTTTCACCAATTCCAGTGATCAGAACCATGAATCACTGAGGACAAACCCTTCCAAGAGGAAAACCTGGAATTTTTGCTGCTCGCTCACCGTGTCCAAGACTTTTATTTGTTTTTTTTTTCTTTCCCAGCTGCTTTTCCTGCTCCAACGACCCAGAGGCAATTAAAAAAGTCGGTTTTAATGAACCTTTAATTGTGCAGGTGCTCAAGCAGCTCCCAGGGTGGAAAAGGGCAGGTGCAGAAAAGGAAAAAAAAAAAAGGATAAACCTGAGTTTAACAAGGACAAACACCATAAAAACACCGGGAGATTTGTGCTGGGGCTCAGCTGGCACTGCCAGGGAAAAAAAATTGAGTTTTCCTACTGGGAATAAAAATTTCTCATTGGGAGGGAGCTGAAATCAGCTCGAGGATAAAAATGAGATTTTTTTCAAGCTTTGGCTGGGATATTTTGGGTTTTTTCAGTGGATTTGCTGAGGGGAAGGAAAAAAATAGGATTTTCCTACTGGGAATAAAAACATTTCTTGTTGGGAGGGAGCTGAACTCAGCTCCAGGATACAAAATGAGATTTTTTTCAAGCTTTGCCTGGGATATTTTGGGTTTTTTGGGTGGATTTGTTGAGGGGAGGGGAAAAAATTGAGTTTTCCTAGTGGGAATAAAAATTTCTCATCAGGAGGGAGCTGAAATCAGCTCGAGGATAAAAATGAGATTTTTTTCAAGCTTTGGATGGGATATTTTGGGGTTTTTTGGGCTGGATTTGCTGAGGGGAGGGGAAAAAATTGAGTTTTCCTAGTGGGAATAAAAATTTCTTGTTGGGAGGGAGCTGAAATCAGCTCGAGGGTAAAAAATGAGATTTTTTTCAAGCTTTGGATTGGATATTTTGATTTTTTGGGGGTGGATTTGCTGAGGGGAGGGGAAAAAATAGAGTTTTCCTACTGGGAATAAAAACATTTTTCATCAGGAGGGAGCTGAAATCAGCTCAAGGGTAAAAAATGAGATTTTTTTCAAGCTTTGGATGGGATATTTTGGGGGTTTTGGGTGGATTTGCTGAGGGGAGGGAAAAAAATAGGATTTTCCTACTGGGAATAAAAACATTTTTCATTGGGAGGGAGCTGAAATCAGCTCCAGGATAAAAAATGAGATTTTTTTCAAGCTTTGCCTGGGATATTTTGGGGGTTTTGGGTGGATTTGTTGAGGGGAGGGAAAAAAATTGAGTTTTCCTACAGGGAATAAAAATTTCTCATCAGGAGGGAGCTGAAATCAGCTCGAGGGTAAAAATGAGATTTTTTTCAAGCTTTGGATGGGATATTTTGGGTTTTTTCAGTGGATTTGCTGATGGGAGGAGAAAAAAAAGGATTTTCCTACTGGGAATAAAAATTTTTCATCAGGAGGGAGCTGAAATCAGCTCGAGGATAAAAAATGAGATTTTTTTTCAAGCTTTGGCTGGGATATTTTGGGGGTTTTGGGTGGATTTGTTGAGGGGAGGGAAATTTCCCTTGGAAATCCAATGTTTTCGTGGGATTCCTCACAGAACAGAAATCCTGGAATATCCCGAGCTGGAAAAACTCCACAAAAATCACCAATTTTCCTGGTGTGTTTTATTTTTTTAAAATTTCTTTCCTCAATTCAATTTCTTTCCTCAATTCAATTTCTTTCCTCAATCTCCTACTCCCAGGTGGAAAAATACTGGAAAAATTCACTTTACACTGAGTTATTTCCACCTCTGTTGGTTTAAAAGTTATTTTTGAGGTGTCTGGGTGCAATTTGGTCCAAATTTTCCCAATTTTTTTGACTTTCTCAGGGAGCTGAGGGGATTTGGGCCTTTTTTCTTTCCTTTATGTTTTAAAGTTTCACTCTCCCTGTTTGTGAGGGGAATGTGCCTGAATTTCAACCCTCAAAGAGGTAAAAAGACTAAAAGTAACAATAAATTGTTGTCTTTATCCATTTCAATAATCATATTTGTTCATTAGTTTTGTTTCAGCCCTTCTGAGGGGATCTGGGCCTTTTCCTTGGCCTGGATTTTTTATCTTTCCTTTATGTTTTAAAGTTTTACTCTCCACATTGGTGAGGGGAATGTGCCTGAATTTCAACCCTCAAAGAGGTAAAAATGATAAAAATAACAATAAATTGTTGTTTTTATCAATTTCAATGATCAGAATTGTGAATTACTTTTGTTTAAGCCCTTCTGAGGGGATTTGGGCCTTTTCCTTGGCCCAGACTTTCTCTATTTCCTTTGTGTTTTGAGGTGAATTCTCCACATTTGTGAGGGGAATGTGCCTGAATTTCAACCCTCTAAGAAGTAAAAATGATAAAAATAACAATAAATCGTTGGTTTTACTGATTTTACTGATCAGAATTGTGAATTAGTTTTGTTTTAGCCCTTCTGAGGTGATTTGGGCCTTTTCCTTGGCCTGGATTTTTTATCTATTTCCTGTGTGTTTTAAGGTGAATTCTCCCTGATTGTGAGGGGAATGTGCCTGAATTTCAACCCTCTAAGAGGAAAAAAAGGATAAAAATAGCAACAAATTGTTGCTTTTATCAATTTCAGTGATCAGAATTGTGAATTAGTTTTGTTTGAGCTCTTCTGAGGGGATTTGGGCCTTTTCCTTGGCCTGGATTTTTTATCTTTCCTTTGTGTTTTAAGGTGAATTCTCCACATTTGTGAGGGGAATGTGCCTGGATTTCAACCCTCAAAGAGGAAAGAAAAGATAAAAATAGCAATAAATTATTGTTTTTACCAATTTCAGTGATCAGAATTGTGAATTAGTTTCATTTCAGCACTTCTGAGGGGATTTGGGCCTTTTCCTTGGCCCATATTTTTTTCTATTTCCTTTGTGTTTTAAGGTGAATTTTCCCTGATTGTGAGGGGAATGTGCCTGAATTTCAACCCTCAAAGAGGAAAAAAAAGATAAAAATAGCAATAAATCGTTGTTTTTACCAATTTCAGTGATCAGAATTGTGACTTAGTTTCATTTCTGCCCTTCTGAGGGGATTGTTCTGCTTTCAGCCACAGGCCAGGAAAATGATTTATATTTTCAAACAAAGGAGAAAACAAACTCAGCTCACAGGATTAAAGTTCCTCTCCCAACTCTGTTAACTCATTTTTCCAGGAAAATCCTGGCAATCCCTTCCCTCATCCCCTGCACCCCTGGAAACCAGGGAAAAAAAGGATGGGGGGGAAAAAAAAGGGGGAATTTCCCCTCATTTTACTCTTAAACAAAGAATTCTCTCCTCACAAAATAAATAACAAACCCAACCAAGCAGAGCCTTGGGAGCCTCTGGTTTTTCCTCGCCGGGAGCCGAAGTTAAAAATTATTCAGAGTAAAAATTCCTGGCCTGTGAAGCGGAGGCTCCGACTGTACCAGGCAAAGATTTCCACCAGCGTTCCCTCCGAGATAACAGAGCAGGAAGAAATCCTCTCTTCCCAGATTCCATCGGCAGCTCCCATTCCCACCTCCTTTTCCCTCATTTTCCTTCATTTTCCCTCATTTTTCCTTCATTTTTCTCCCTTTTGGGATGAGGATTCGGCCTCTTCTCCTCTGCTTTTGCTGGAGTTTCAAGGACAAAGACAACGGGGCCGCCACAAGTAAGTGTTGGACTTTATCCTCTCCTAAGGAATTTATTTAAATTTTTTTTTCCTGAGGGATTCTTGGATTAGGATTTTTAAATTTTTTTAGGGCATTTTTATAGGAGGAAAAAAAAAAGGGTAAAAAATCGTGGATTTTGAGGCACTCAGGGTGAATTCTAACAGGGAAACTTCTTGAGGCATGGATTAGGGATAAAGTTTTTTCCCACTTTTCTGGTAATTCCCAAAAATTCCCAGCCCTGGATGCAGTTTGAGAATCAGGAGGAAAGGAATTCCCATTGGAAAATAAAAGGATAAACCATTTTTTTCCTTATTTTTTGAATGTGTTGGGGTTGGTGTTGTCTGGGATCACATCTGGGATGTTTTGTAGGGGATGGGAGCTTGGAATGTTGGAATATTCCTGGTTTTTCCTCTCTGAGGGATCCCAGAGCTGGAAAATCAGGGATTTACACCTTGGAGCAATCCCAAATCCCTGCTGTCCCTAAATTTTTTAAAAATGTGGCTGAAGAGAGGGAATTTGATGGAAATCTTGGATTTTGGGGGATTGCTTTGAATGCAGCCTTTGCTGAAAGGGCTGAAAGATCAGGGATTAAAATAAATTATTATTATTATAATAATTATTATTAATAATAAATTATTGTGGGGTCTGGCAGCATTGAATATCCCTAAAATCATCCAAAAGTTCCTAGGATTATCCAGAGGTTCCTTAAAATCATCCAAAGTCCCTAAAACCATCCAAAGATCCCTAAAATCATCCAAAGGTTCCTAGAACAATCCAGAGGTCCCTAAAATGATCCAGAGGTTCCCAAAAATCCTCAAAAAAATCCCAAAAATTTTCCAGAGATCCCTAAAATCATCCAGAGATTCCCAGAACAATCTGGAGGTCCCTAAGATCATTCAAAGGCCCCTAAAATCATCCCTAAAATCCTCCCAAAAAATCCCTAAAATCCTCCAGGACTCCCTAGAACCACCCAGCGATCCCTAAAATCCTCCCCGAAAATCCAAAAAATCCTCCAAAAATCCGAAAAATCCTCCAAAAATCTCTAAAACCCTCCAAAAATCCCTAAAACCCTCCAAAAATCCGAAAAATCCTCCAAAAATCCCATAAATCCTCCAAAAATCCCTGAGCTCCTCAGCCTGGCTCCCAGCCTCGCCCCCTGATTATTTATCCAGCAGGACCCCCAGCATCCCTGGGAATGAAGAATTCCCAGGTTTCTTTGGGATTAAAGAAAGAATTCCCGGGTTTCTTGGAGAATAAAGAATTCCCTAATTTCCTTGGGGAATAAAGAAAGAATTCACGGATTTCTTTGGGAATGAGGAATTCCCGGGTTTCCTTGGGGTTAAAGAATCCCTGGATTTCTTGGGGAATGAAGAATTCTTGGATTTCTTAGGGAATAAAGAAAGAATTCCCAGGTTTCTTTGGGAATGAAGAATTCCCAGGTTTCTTTGGGGAATGAAGAATTCCCAGGTTTCTTTGGGAATGAAGAATTCCCAGGTTTCTTTGGGAATGAAGAATTCCCAGGTTTCTTTGGGGAATAAAGAATTCCCGGGTTTCTTTGGGGAATGAAGAATTCCCAGGTTTCCTTGGGGAATGAAGAATTCCCAGGTTTCCTTGGGGAATGAAGAATTCCCAGGTTTCCTTGGGGAATGAAGAATTCCCGGGTTTCTTTGGGAAGAAAAAAAGAAAGAATTCCCGGGTTTCTTTGGGAAGAAAGAAAGAAAGAATTCCCGGGTTTCTTAGGGGGTAAAGAATTCCCGGGTTTCTTTGGGAGTAAAGAATTCCCAGATTTCTTTGGGAATTCGGGGTCAGTTCCGCCCCTCAGGGGTTACCGGGTCAAGTTTATTTCTTTTTTATTCCACCCCCGGCTCCCGAAGCTCCCGGGGGCGCTCCGGCCTTTGATTCCCGTTGGAATTTCAGTGGGAAATGAAAATAATTCGGATTTTTGGGAGCATTCCCAGCCCACATTCCTGACGTGCCTGGGGGGAGCCTGAGCCCATTAAAAACCTCCAGGAGCTGCAGGAAAAGCCGGGATTGTTTGTCACGATTTATTTTATTTATAAAGAAATATTTTATTTATAAAGAAATATTTTATTTTATAAAGAAATATTTTATTTATAAAGAAATATTTTATTTTATAAAGAATCTTTTCTTTATAAAAGTATTTTCTTAATAAAATATTTTCTTTATAAAAATATTTCCTTTATAAAAGTATTTCCTTTATAAAAATATTTTCTTTATAAAATATTTTCTTTATAAAAATATTTCCTTTATAAAATGTTTTCTTTATAAAAATATTTTCTTTATAAAAGTATTTCCTTTATAAAATATTTTCTTTATAAAAAAGATTTATTTTATTGAAATATTTACTTATAAATAATTCATAACTTTATTTATAGATAAATAACAAGGATTATTATTATTATTTATAACAATTAAAAACAAGGGTTAATAATGATAATAAATAAGGGATTATGAATAATAAAAATTAAGGATTAGTAATAATAACAATAAAATATTAATAATAAAATATTAATAATAAAAATATTAATAATAAAATATTAATAATAAAATTATTCTTAATGATAAAAACAAGGATTATTAATAATAAAAATAAGGATTATGAATAATAAAAAATAAGGATCTGAGGAGATCCCACCGGGGTTTTTGGTGCTGCTTTTTGGGGATTTTTGGTGCTGATTTTTGGGGTGTTTTGATGCTGGGTTTTGGGGGGATTTTGGTGCTGTTTTGGGGGTTTTGGTGCTGCTTTTTTGGGGGTTTTGGTGCTTCTTTTGGGGTGTTTTGGTGCTGTTTTTGGTGCTGTTTTTGGGGGGTTTTTGGTGCTGCTTTTGGGGTTTTCGGTGCTGCTTTTTGGGGTTTTTTTGGTGCTGCTTTTTGGGGTTTTCTGGTGCTGCTTTTGGGGGTTTTTGGTTCTGTTTTTCAGGGGTTTTGGTGCTGCTTTTGGGGTTTTAGGTGCTGTTTTTTGGGGGTTTTGGTGCTGTTTTGGGGGGGTTTTTGGTGCTGCTTTTTAAGGTTTTGGTTGGTGCTTTTTGGGGTTTTTTTGGTGCTGCTTTTGGGGTTTTCTGTGCTGTTTTTTGGGGGTTTTGGTGCTGTTTTGGGGGGTTTTTTTGGTCCTGCTTTTTTGGGGTTTTTGGTGCTGCTTTTTTGGGGGTTTTGGTGCTGTTTTTTGGGGTTTTTTTGGTTCTGCTTTTGGGGATTTTTGGTGCTGCTTTATGGGGTTTTGGTGCTGCTTTTTGGGGTTTTTTGGTGGTGCTTTTTTGGGGTTTTTTGGTGGTGCTTTTTTGGGGTTTTCGGTGCTGCTTTTTGGGGGTTTTGGTGCTGCTTTTTGGGGTTTTTGGTGCTGCTTTTTGGGGTATTTTTGGTGCTGCTTTTGGGGGTTTTTTGGTGCTGCTTTTGGGGGTTTTTGGTGCTGTTTTTTGGGGGGTTTTGGTGCTGTTTTTTGGGGATTTTTGGTGCTGCTTTTTGGGGTTTTTTTGGTGCTGCTTTTTGGGGTTTTCAGTGCTGTTTTTAGGGGTTTTGGTGCTGTTTTTTCGGGTTTTTGTTGCAGCTTTTGGGGTTTTCCTCCCTTTTGTTTGAGCTCCGAGACTCAACCCTGGGCCCAGCCCAAGGCAAACAAAGGGCGCGGGCGCGGCGTTAACCCCTGAATTCCCGGCATGAGGGGAGCCCAAAATTCCTCCAATCCCATGGGATCCAACAAAAAAACTTCTCCCAGATTTTTTATTTTTTTGGGAAAACCTTCCCGGGACTGATGGGAGTGGAAAATTCCCGATTTTCCGCGGGAAATCCTTCCCTTCCTGCTGGGGTTTGACTGCACCTGCTTCCCAAAGTTTTTCTGGGAATGGTTATTCAGGATGGAGCCGGAGGGTTGGGGAATTTTGGGGAATTTTGGGGGAATTTTGGGGGAATTTTGGGGGAATTTTTGGGGAATTTTTGGGGAATTTTTGGGGGAATTTTTGGGGAATTTTTGGGATCGAGCCGAAGCTGTGTGCTGGATCAGGGTATGGAGTGATCATCCCTGAAAATTCCTGGTAATTCCTGAAAAATCCCAATAATTCCTGGTAATTCCTGATCATTCCTGGTAATTCCTGACAATTCCTGATCATTCCTGCAGTGGGGTAGAGATTTAAAGGATGGAAAAGAAAATTTGGGAATGGTTTGGGGATGTGGGGTGAGAATTCCTGATCATTCCTGAAAATTCCTGGTAATTCCTGATCAATCCTGGTCATTTCTGCCATGGGGTGGAGGTTTAAAGGATAGAAAAGGAGATTTGGGAATGGTTTTGGGGTGTGGGGTGAGAATTCCTGGTAATTCCTGATCATTCCTGCAGTGGGATAGAGATTTAAAGGATGGAAGAGAAAATCTGGGAATGGTTTTGGGGTGTGGGGTGAGAATTCCTGGTAATTCCTGACAATTTTTGGCAATTCCTGACAATTTTTGGTAATTTCTGGTAATTCCTGATCATCCCTGCAGTGGGACAGAGATTTAAAGGATGGAAAAGAAAATTTGGGAACGATTTTGGGGCTTGGGGTGAGAATTCCTGAGAATTCCTGCCGTGGGATAGAGTTTAAAAGGATGGAAGAGAAAATTTGGGAATGGCTTTGGGGTGTGGGATGAGAATTCCTGGTAATTCCTGACAATTCCCAGTAATTCCTGAAAATTCCTGGTAATTTCTGCCATGGGATGGAGTTTAAAAGGATGGAAGAGAAAATTTGGGAATCGTTTGAGGTATGGGGTGAGAATTCCTGATCATTCCTGGTCATTCCCGACAATTTTTGGTCATTCCTGACAATTCCTGATCATTCCTGATCATCCCAGTAATTCCTGGTAATTTTTGGTCATTCCTGATCATTCCTGCAGTGGGATGGAGTTTGAAAAGATGGAAGAGAAAATCTGGGAATGATTTTGGGGTCTGGGGAAGGGGCAGCTCAACCTGGATCAGGCTTGGAAAACCTTTGGGAATATTTGGGAAGAGGGAGATGCTGATTTCACCAAATCCAGGAATTTTTTCAATCCCTCAGCTCCATTTTCATGGAATTTCGCTCCCTCTGCTTCCCTTCTATCCCAAAAATAATTGTGCAGGAAAAAAAATCCCAAAATCCCTGGATCCCAACCCAAACCCGCCCTCATTCCACGATTTTACATCAAATTATGAATTTTATTTCTTTTATCTGCCTTAAAACCCCTCGGGATAAAAACATCCAACTTTTATTTCCAATCAAAACCCCCAAATCCCCACATTTTCTTCCTTTTCCCGGGATTTTTTCCCTTCCCTTTTGGGAAAAGCAACAAAATTTGCATAATTAAATATTAATGAAGGCAGCGCGTGGCCCCGGCAGCTGTAGGGAAAAACAATTGGGGGATTTGAATAATTTTGCCTGGAATTCCAAAATCCCGCCGGGATTTGCAGCTCCCCTGATTTCCCTTGCAAGTGAAACAAGCGTGGGGAAGTTTGGTTGGAATATTTAAATGATCCCAGGAAAAAAAATGGGATAAATCCGTGAGGGGTTTAGGGAAAAAAAGGTTTTAAAGAATGGAAAAATTGGGAAATCCCTCTGGAATTCCGGGCAGCTCAAACTTGTGGATTTTCCCTCCTGTTCCCAGTGATTTTCCCAATTCCCAGATATTTGTTTGGAATGTTCAAATGATCCCAGGAAAATTTTAGGATAAATTCTTGAGGGGTTTAGGGAAAAAAAGGTTTTAAATAATGGAAAAATTGGAAAATCCCTCTGGAATTCTGGGCAGCTCAATTGTGGATTTTCCCTCCTGTTCCCTGTGGTTTTCCTGTTTCCAGAGCCTTCAAATTCCCAGATATTTATTTGGAATATTGAAATAATTGCAGGAAAATATTGGGATAAATCTTTGAGGTGCTGAAGGAATAAAAGGTTTTAAAGAATGGAAAAATTGGAAAATCCCTCTGGAATTCTGGGCAGCTCAGTTGTGGCTGTTCCCTCCTGTTCCCTGTGGTTTTCCAGCTTCTCTGATCCTGCAAATTCCCAGATGTTTGTTTGGAATATTCAAAATTTTGAGATAAATTCTTGAGGTGTTTAAGGAAAAAAAGGTTTTAAAATAATGAGGAGAAAGAAAAACCCTCTGGAATTGTGGTGGGGGTCACAGTGATGTCACAGTGATGTCACAGTGATGTCACAGCGGTGTCACTGGTGTCACAACGATGTCACAGTGACATCACTGCAATGTCAAGGTGATGTCACAGGGGTGTCCCAGTGATGTCACAGGGGTGTCACCAATGTCCCAGGGGTGTTAGGGGTGTCACAGGGATGTCACAGTGACATCACTGCAGTGTCACACAGATGTCACAGTGATGTCACAGGGGTGTCACTGTGGTGTTCCAGCAGTGTCCCAGGGGTGTCCCAGGGATGTCACAGGGGTGTTAGGGGTGTCACAGGGGTGTCACAGTGATGTCTCACTGGTGTCCCAGCAGTGTCACAGAGGTATCACAGTGATGTCACAGCGGTGTCACCAATGTCACAGGGGTGCCACAGCAATGTCACAGTGGTGCCACAATGGTGGCACAGTGATGCCACAGCAGTGTCACAGCAGTGTCACAGCAGTGTCACAGTGACATCGCTACAATGTCACACAGGTGTCCCAGCAGTGTCACAGTGGTGTCACAGGTGTGTCACAGGTGTCACACAGGTGTCCCAGCAGTGTCACAGAGGTGTCCCAGCAGTGTCACACTGGTGTCACAGGTGTCACAGAGGTGTCACACCAGTGTCCCAGCAGTGTCACACCGGTGTCCCAGCAGTGTCACACCGGTGTCCCAGCAGTGTCACAGCAGTGTCACAGTGGTGTCACAGGTGTCCCAGCAGTGTCACACCAGTGTCCCAGCAGTGTCCGAGCTGTGTCTCTCTCTGAGCAGCTGCTGGTCACTGTCACACTGGTGTCCCTGCAGTGTCACACCAGTGCCATACTGGTGTCACCACAGTGTCCCAGTGAAGTCCCATTGGTGTCACAGCAATGTCACAGCAGTGTCACCATGGTGTCCCATTGGTGTCACACCACTGTCACTGCGGTGTCCCAGCGGTGTCCCACTGATGTCACACCAGTGTCACCTCAGTGTCCCAGCTGTGTCCCATTGGTGTCACAGCAATGTCACCACAGTGTCCCATTGATGTCACTGCTGTCACTGCGGTGTCCCAACGATGTCCCACTGATGTCACCCTGCTGTCACTGTGGTGTCCCATTGGTGTCACAGCAATGTCACCGTGGTGTCCCAGCAGTGTCACAGAGGTGTCCCATTGGTGTCCCAGCAGTGTCACCACGGTGTCCCAGCTGTGTCCCACTGGTGTCACACCACTGTCACCGAGGTGTCCCAACGATGTCCCATTGGTGTCCCATTGGTGTCACCACAGTGTCCCAGCCATGTCCCATTGGTGTCACACCGCTGTCACCACGGTGTCCCAACACTGTCCCACTGGTGTCACCCTGCTGTCACTCTGCCAGGATTCATCCCTTCCCTCAATACCCCCCCAAAAAAATCCCAAACCGGACTCCGAGCTGGAATTTCCATAAATTTGCATAAATTTGCATAAATTCCATATTCAGCCAGGTGAAGCACGGCCCGGGCCCCTCTTTTCCCTGCAATCCCAGATTTTGGGGTTTGGGATTTGCATGGATCATCCTTTCCCTGCAATCCCAGATTTTGGGGTTTGGGATTTGCATGGATCATCCTTTCCCTGCAATCCCACACTTTGGGGTTTGGGATTTGCATGGATCGTTCCTGATGTTCGGCCCCAATCCGCTCAAATCCTGGATTTAAATTGGGATGGAAATCCGGGGCAAAATTTCCCTCTGGAAAATTTCCCTGCCCAGCTGGGTCGTCCCATTCCAGAGGATTTGTGGGATTTTGTGGGGTTGGGGAAGGATGGAGGAGGGAGGAGGATTCATCCCGGATTTTGGGGTCACGTTAAAGGGAAATTCAGATCAACTCCGTGGAAAGATTTTGGGAATTTTTTCACTCCTGCCCCAAAACTGGGCTGGATATCCCTGAGAATTCCCGGTTTAAACCCTCCTGGATTGGGATGGAATTAGGAAAATTCAGGCTGGAATTTTTCAAGTTCTTTGGGATATCCCTGAGAATTCCCAGTTCAAATCCTCTCGTAAAAATTATGGTTTTCTGATTAAAAATGATGATTTCAGGATTAAAAGGATCATTTTGGGATGAAAATGATGATTTTAGGATGGAAACCACCCCATGATTTTATGTTTAAAATGATGATTTTATATTTAAAATGATGATGATTTTATGATCAAAATGACAACTTTAGGATTAATACAATGACTTAAGGACCAAAACAACTCCAGGATTTTATATTTAAAATGATGGATTTATGATCAAAATGATGATTTTAGGATGAAAACGATGACTTAAGGACCAAAACCACCCCGTGATTTCATATTTAAAATGATGATTTTATATTTAAAATGATGATTTATGATCAAAATTATGATTTTATGATCCAAATCATGACTTTATGATCAAAGTGACAACTTTAGGATTAAAATGATGATTTTAGGAATAAAACAATTATTTCAGGACCAAAACCCCCCCATGATTTCACATTTAAAACACCAATTTTACAATTAAAACTCTGACTTTACCCTCTAACCGCTCATCCCAACCCGCTTTTTCCTACGGCCCATCCCGATTTCCCGATTTTTTTGGGATTTCTCCACCTCCTGCACCTGCCCCGCACCTGCTGCTGTAACCCTACCCCAGCCACGGGCAAATCCCCCCTTTGTTCCCGGGGTTTGGGGCCGTTCCCGCCGGAATTCCCGTTGGGAAGCGCGCTCCGAAGGCGAGGCCGTGAGCCCGACCAAAGTCGTGTTCCTTTTATTGGCTTCACCTGGAATCGTTGGGGTGGGGGAATTTTAACCCTTTCCTCTCTCGTTTGGGGTTTCCTGGAGGGTTTGGGGTTTCCTGGAGGGTTTGGGGTTGGATATTTGGGAATTTCTCTGTGGGGTCGTGGATTTTTCGGTGAAGAAGGGAAGGTGCTCGGTGATCACTTGGATTTTATTTTCCTTTTCTTGACTTAATCCAGAACTTCTCCATCTGGGCTGCAAGAAGTTGAATTTTTAACATTTCCTCCCTCGTTTGGGGTTTCCTGGAGAGTTTGGGGTTTCTGGAGGGTTTGGGGTTGGATATTTGGGAATTTCGCTGTGGGGCCATGGATTTTTCACCCTTTAGGTGAGGAAGGGAAGGTGCTCGGGGTGAATTTTATTTTCCTTTTATTGACTTCACATCAAACCTCTCCAATTGGGCTGCAAGAAGTTGAATTCTTAACATTTCCTCCCTCATTTGGGGTTTCCTGGAGGGTTTGGGGTTGGATATTTGGGAATTTTTCTGTGGAGTCGTGGATTTTTCACCCTTTTGGGGAAGAAGGGAAGGTGCTCGGTGATCACTTGGATTTTATGTTCCTTTCCTTGACTTAATCCAGAACTTCTCCAATTGGGCTGTGGGAGGTTGAATTTTTAACATTTTCTCTCTCATTTGGGGTTTCCCGGAGGGTTTGGGGTTGGATATTTGGGAATTTCGCTGTGGGGCCGTGGAATTTTCACCCTTTAGGTGAGGAAGGGAAGGTGCTCGGGGTGAATTTTATTTTCCTTTTATTGACTTCACATCAAACCTCTCCAACTGGGCTGCAAGAAGTTGAATTTTTAACATTCCCTCCCTGCTTTGGGGTTTCCTGGAGGGTTTGGGGTTGGATATTTGGGAATTTCGCTGTGGGGCCGTGGAATTTTCACCCTTTTGGTGAAGAACTGAAGGTGCTCGGTGATCACTTGGATTTTATGTTCCTTTTATTGACTTCACATAAAAATCTTGAAATTGGGCTGCAGAAAATTGAATTTTTAACCCTTTCCTCCCTCATTTGGGGTTTCCAAGAGGATATTTGGGAATTTCGCTGTGGGGCCGTGGAATTTTCACCCTTTAGGTGAGGAAGGGAAGGTGCTCGGGGTGAATTTTATTTTCCTTTTATTGACTTCACATCAAACCGCTCCAATTGGGCTGCAAGAAATTGAATTTTTAACATTTCCTCTCTTGTTTGGGGTTTCTGGAGGGTTTGGGGTTGGATATTTGGGAATTTTTCTGTGGAGTCATGGATTTTTTTACCCTTTTGGTGAAGAACTGAAGGTGCTCGGTGATCACTTGGATTTTATGTTCCTTTTCTTGACTTCACATCAAAATCTTGAAATTGGGCTGTAGGAAAGTTGAATTTTTAACATTTCCTCCCTCATTTGGGTTTTCCAGGGGCATTGGGGTTGGATATTTGGGAATTTCGCTGTGGGGTCATGGATTTTTCACCCTTTTGGGGAAGAAGGGAAGGTGCTCGGTGATCACTTGGATTTTATTTTCCTTTTCTTGACTTAATCCAGAACTGGGCTGCAAGAAGTGGAATTTTTAACCCTTTCCTCCCTCATTTGGGGTTTCCCAGAGGATATTTGGGAATTTCGCTGTGGGGCCGTGGATTTCTTACCCTTTGGGGGAGGCAGGGCAGGTGCTCGGGGTGAATTTTAAGTTCCTTTTATTGGTTTAATATCAAAATCTTGAAATTGGACTGTGGGAGGTTGAATTTTTCCCCATTTCCTCCTTCGTTTGAGGTTCCCAGAGGATATTTGGGAATTTCTCCATGGATTTTTTGGCCTTTCCAGCTGTGGGGTTGGGGGAGGACAGGTGGGGCAGGTGCTCGGGGTGAATTTTACATGAATGTTCCTTTTATTGATTTAATATCGAACCCTTGAAATTGGGCTGTGGGAGGTTGAATTTTTCCCCATTTCCTCCCTCATTTGGGGTTCCCAGAGGATATTTGGGAATTTCTCCGGAATTTTTTGGCCTTTCCAGCTGTGGGGTTGGGGTAGGACAGGCGGGGGAGGCCGGGCAGGTGCTCAGTGTGAATTTTATGTTCCTTTTATTGGTTTAATATGAAATTCTTGAAATTGGGCTGTGGGAGGTTGAATTTTTCCCCATTTCCTTCCTCGTTTGGGGTTCCCAGAGGATATTCGGGAATTTCTCCATGGATTTTTTGGCCTTTCCAGCTGTGGGGTTGGGGTAGGGCAGGCCGGGCAGGTGCTCGGGAGCTCTCCCTGTGCAGGTGACTCAGGGCTGGCAGCTCCTGGCACGGCCCCAGGGCCCGGCTCCTGTTCCTGCTGCCGCTGGCACCGCTCCAGCCGGAACCGCCGCGGGATCGGCGCTGGCACGCCATGCCGGGCGGGGAATGGAGGAGAAATCCTGGAGAAATCCTGGAGAAATCCTGGAGAAATCCTTCCTGGGGGTGATGGGGAGGAATCCCTGGGATGGAATTCCCACAGAATCCATGAATGCCTAATCTCAGGGATCAGAAATTCGGGAGAAATCCTTCCTTGGGATGATGGTGAGACCGTGAGATGGAATTCCCTGAGAAGCCGTGACTGCCCCATCCTGGGATTCCAGGGATCAGAAATTTGGGGGAAATCCTTCCTTGGGACACTGAGAAATCCCTGGGATGGAATTCCCAGAGAAATTGTGACTGCCCCATCCCTGGATTCCAGGGATCAGAAATTTGGGGGAAATCCTTCCTTGGGACACTGAGAAATCCCTGGGATGGAATTCCCAAAGAAGCCGTGACTGCCTCATCCCAGGATTCCAGGGATCAGAAATCTGGGAGAAATTCTTCCTTGGGATGCTGAGGAGTCCTTGGGATGGAAACCATGGCTGCCCCATCCCTGGATTCCAGGGGAAGAGCTGCTCCTTGTGGATCAGAAATTTGGGAAAAATCCTTCCTTGGGACACTGAGGAGCCCCCAAAATGGAATTCCCAGAGGAGCTGTGGCTGCCCCATCCTGGGATTCCAGGAATCAGAAATTCGGGAGAAATCCTTCCTGGGGGTGATGGGGAGGAATCCCTGGGATGGAATTCCCACAGAATCCATGACTGCCTAATCCCAGGGATCAGAAATTCAGGAGAAACCCTTCCTTGGGACACTGAGAAATCCCTGGGATGGGATTCCCAAAGCAGCCGTGCCTGCCCCAGCCCTGGATTCCAGGGATCAGAAATTTGGGAGAAACCCTTCCTTGGGACACTGAAGAATCCCTGGGATGGGATTCCCAAAGCAGCCGTGCCTGCCCCAGCTCCAGATTCCAGGGATCAGAATTTGGGAGAAATCCTTCCTTGGGATGCTGAGGAATCCCTAGGATGGAATTCCCAGAGAAGCCGTGGCTGCCCCAGCCCTTGGGCCTGTTTGGATCCGAAATTCAGAAATCCTTCCTTGGGACCCTGAGAAATCCCAAAATGGAATTCCCAGAGAAGCCGTGGGAGTCCCTGGGATGGAATTCCCAAAGAAGCCGTGCCTGCCTCATCCCCAGATTCCAGAGATCAGAAATTTGGGATAAACCCTTCCTTGGGACACTGAGGAGTCCCAAAATAGAATTCCCAGAGAAGCTGTGCCTGCCCCTTCCCTGGATTCCAGAGATACAAAATTCAGGAGAAATCCTTCCTTGGGACCCTGAGGAATCCCAAAATGGAATTCCCAGAGAAGCCGTGGGAGTCCCTGGGATGGAATTCCCAGAGAAGCCGTGGCTGCCCCATCCCTTGTGCCTGTTCGGACCAGAAATTCAGGAGGATTGGGATTAAATTGGATTTTTGGGAAGTTCTGCTGTAAATCAGAATTTTGTGCTGCCAAACCCCCCAGGGCCGCGTTTTGTGTCCGGTGAGCTCCGGGAATCCCGGAATGAAACAATCCCGGTGCTTCTCCCGGGCCTGGACTCGGGATCCTGACAAATTCCACCATGGATTCATTCCCAAAGCGGCTCCAAATCAGAAATCCTCCATTTAACCACCTGTGAGGAGGGAACAAAGGGGCAGGGAAAACAAAAGGGATTTCTCAGGGCAGGAAAACACCTGCTCCATCCAGGGGGAAACAAAGGCTGGCACAAAAACTTGGGATGGGCTGGAAAACCAATCTGGGATTGAATTTGGGGTTTTATTGCACTCAGCTGCTCCAGGAGGAAACGAAAACCGGGAAAGGCTGGGCTGGAAAACCTGGGGTGGGTTTAAAATCAGTCTGGGAATAAATTTGGGGTTTTATTTCATTCAGATGCTCCAAGAGGAAATAAAAGCAGGGAAAGAATGGGCTGGAAAATTGGGATGGGTTTAAAACCAGTCTGGGATTGAATTTGGGGTTTTATTCCACTCAGCTGCTCCAGGAGGAGACAAAAGCAGGGAAAGGATGGCCTGGGAAACCTGGGGTGTGTTTAAAACCAATCTGGGATTAAATTTGGGTTTTTCCTCCATCCAGCTGCTCCAGGAGGAGACAAAAGCAGGGAAAGGATGGCCTGGGAAACCTGGGATGGGCTGAAAACCAATTTGGGATTAAATTTGGGGTTTTTTTCCTCCATCCAGCTGCTCCAGGAGGAAACAAAAGCAGGGAAAGGCTGGACAAAAAACTCCAGGATGGGCTGAAAACCAACCTGGGATAAAATTTGGGGGTTTTCCTCCATCCAGCTGCTCCAGGAGGAGACAAAGCAGGGAATGGCTGGAATGGAAAACCTGGGGTGGGTTTAAAATCAGTCTGGGATTAAATTTGGGTTTTTTGCTCCACTCCAATTGCACCAGGAGAAAAGAAAGGCAGAGAAGGGCTGGCTCAAAATATCCAGGATGAGCTGAAAACCAATCTGGGATTAAATCTGGGGTTTTTTCCTCCATCCAGCTGCTCCAGGAGGAAACAAAAGCAGGGAAAGGCTGGACAAAAAACTCCAGGATGGGCTGAAAACCAACCTGGCCAACCAATCCCTGAGCCCAGCCTGGCTCTTGGCAGCCCCGAGCTTCAGAGGTGAATTTTTCCTGCTTTGAAGATGAAAGGCTTTTGTTCCTTTTATTTCTTTTTTTTTTCTTCTTTCCCTTTTTCTTTTCCCTCCCCTTTGTCCTGCCGGGTGCTGGGGCAGGGAGGAGTGGCGGGAGGAAAGGGCAGGAACGGCTGGAATTCCTGGCCAGGCGGGGATGTGGAGCTGCAGCCGCTGCTGGGACGGGTTTTAAACCGGATTTGTAAAATTTGAGGGTGAATTTGAGGGTTTCAGTCGGATTCTCAACATTCTGAGTTGGTGATTCCAAGGGTTTTTAATTGGATTCTCAAAATTCTCAGTCCGAGGTCTCAAGGAAGGTTTTAAAGTCAGATTCTCAAAATGTTTTATGGTCTTGATTCCAAGGGGTTTTAAATTGGATTCTCAAAATTCTGGGCTGAACCCAAGGTCTCAAGGAGGGATTTTTTTAAGCTGGATTCTCAAAAGTCTGGGTTCAAGGTCTCAAGGAGATTTTAAAATTGAATTCTCAAAATTCTGAGTCCAAGGTCTCAAGGGAGAGTTTTAAGTCAGATTCTCAACATTCTGAGTTGTTGATTCCGTGGGGTTTTAAGCTGGGTTCTCAAAATTCTGTGCTGAGCCCAAGGCTTTAATTTGAATTCTCAAAATTCTGAGTTGAACCCAAGGATTCAAGGAATGGTTTTAACCCAGATTGTCGAAATTCTGAGTCCAACGTCTCAAGGAAGGTTTTAAATCAGATTCTCAAAATGTTTTATGTTCTTGATTCCAAGGGGTTTTAAATTGGATTCTCAAAATTCTGAGTCCAAGGTCTCAAGGAATGGTTTTTAAACCAGATTTGCAAAATTTCAGGGTGAATCTGAGGGTTTCAGTTGGGTTCTCAACATTCTGAGTTGTTGATTCCATGGGGTTTTAATTGGATTCTCAAAATTCTGTGCTGAGCCCAAGGCTTGAACTTGAATTCTCAAAATTCTGAGTTGAACCCAAGGATTCAAGGAATGGTTTTAACCCAGATTGTCAAAATTCTGAGTCCAACGTCTCAAGGAGGGATTTTTAAGCTGAAATTACAAAATCCTGAGGATTCAAGGAATGGTTTTAACCCAGATTCTCAAAATTCTGAGCCTCAGGGTCTCATGGAGGGATTTTTAAGCTGGATTCTCAAAATTCTGTGCTGAGCCCAAGGATTTAAGGAACAGTTTTAACCTGGACTCTCAAAATTCTGGGCCCAAGGTCTCAAGGAAGGTTTTAAATCAGATTCTCAAAATGTTTTATGCTCTTGATTCCAAGGGGTTTTAACTTGAATTCTCAAAATTCTGAGTTGAACCCAAGGATTCAAGGAATGGTTTTAACCCAGATTGTTGAAATGCTGAGTCCAACGTCTCAAGGAGGGATTTTTAAGCTGAAATTACAAAATCCTGAGGATTCAAGGAATGGTTTTAACCCAGATTCTCAAAATTCTGAGCCTCAGGGTCTCATGGAGGGATTTTTAAGCTGGATTCTCAAAATTCTGTGCTGAGCCCAAGGATTCAAGGAACAGTTTTAACCTGGACTCTCAAAATTCTGGGTCCAAGGTCCCAAGGAATGTTTTAAAGTCAGATTCTCAAAATGTTTTATGCTCTTGATTCCAAGGGGTTTTAAATTGGATTCTCAAAATTCTGAGCCCAAGGTCCCAAGGAAGAATTTTTAAATCAGATTCTCGAAATTCTGTGCTGAACCCAAGGGTTTTAGGAAGGGTTTTAAGCCAAATCCCCAAAATCCCGTGCCGAGCCCAAGATGATTTAAACTACGAGCAAAATACCCTGAAGGATCCTTTTTGTTTTTTGGAACCTTCCATGCCCTGAGTTTCATTCAGAACCAGGAGTTAAGCTCGGTTTAAGGGCTCCAATTTCCCTGTGTTTGCTCCAGTTGGGTTTCTCCGGCCGATAACGACCCCACAACTCCCCCGGGGCCGATTAACGGGATCCCGATTCCCTCCTGGGAATCCTCCCGGCTTTGGGATCCGGCTCCGCTTTCACCCCTGCAAACACAGCTGAGAAACGAGAGAGAAGGGCTGAAACTGAGAAAATTATGGGATGTTTGGGGTTATCTCTAAGATTTTAAGGGTTTTTCCAAAGCTTTCGTGGTTTTTTCCAAAGATTTCATGGTTTTTCCCAAAGATTTTGAGGTTTTTTCCCAATAAAATTGTGGGAATGTTCTCTGGGGTTGATGGTGTAGAGAATATTTAGGATTTTCATCAAACTGGAATGTTCTGTGGGAATGTTCTCTGGGACTGATGGGGTAGAGAATATTTGGGATTACCCTCCAATGGGAATGTTCTCTGGGGCTGATGGGGTAGGGAATATTTAGGATTTTCCTCCAATGGGAATGTTCTCTGGGAATTTTTTTCAGGTTGATGGGGTAGAGAATATTTAGGATTATCACCAAACTGGAATGTTCTCTGGGAATGTCCTTGGGATTGATGGGGTAAAGATTATTTAGGATTATCACCAAATGGGAATGTTCCCTGGGAATGATCTGTGGGGTTGGTGGGGTAGAAAATATTTGGGATTATCACCAAACTGGAATGTTCTCTGGAACGTCCTTGGGATTGATGGGGTAGGGAATATTTAGGATTATTCTCCAATGGGAATCTTCTCTGGGAATGTTCTCTGGGACTGATGGGGTACAGAATATTTAGGATTTTCCTCAAACAGGAATGATCTCTGGGATTGATGGGGTAGGGAGTATTTAGGATTTTCCTCAAACTGGAATGTTCCCTGGGAATGTTCTCTGGGATTGACGGGTTAGGGAATATTTAGGATTATCCTCCAATGGGAATGTTCTCTGGGAATGTTCTCCGGGATTGATGGGGTAAAGATTATTTAGGATTATCACCAAATGGGAATGTTCTGTGGGAATGATCTGTGGGGTTGGTGGGGTAGAGAATATTTAGGATTATCATCAAATAGGAACATTCTCTGGGAATGTTCTCTGGGGTTGATGGAGATGGGGCTATTTAGGATTACCATCCAATGGGAATCTTCTCTGGGAATGTTCTCTGGGATTGATGGGGTACAGAATATTTAGGATTTTCCTCAAACAGGAATGTTCTGTGGGATTGATGGGGTAGGGAGTATTTAGGAATATTTAGGGAATGGAAATGTTCCGTGGGAATGTTCTCTGGGAATGTTTTTGGGATTGATGGAGTAAAGATTATTTAGGATTATCACCAAATGGGAATGATCCCTGGGAATGTTTTTGGGATTGATGGAGTAAAGATTATTTAGGATTATCACCAAATGGGAATGATCTCTGGGAATGATCTGTGGGGTTGGTGGGGTAGAGAATATTTGGGATTATCACCAAACTGGAATGATCCCTGGGAATGATCCCTGGGAATGATCCCTGGGAATGATCCCTGGGAATGTCCTGCCTATCCCACCAAAGGTCTCCAGGAGGGAACGCAGCCACCCCAACACAGCCCCGCTGATTCCAGGTGTGTATTCCCTAAAATCCCGAGCCTGGAGCCCGCTCCAGGTTCAAGTTTGTGTCTGGGAGCCGAGCTGGGGGTGAGGAGCAGCTCAGGGGCTCAGCTGGTGCAGCCCAAATCCCACCCGAGCATCCCCCGGGATCCTGGGAGGGAAAGTTGGGCCCTGTGGGCACGGGGAGCCAATTAAGGGATAATTGGAGGCTGGAGCTGCATCTTCCCTGGGAAATCCGAGCGCGTTCCCTTCACAACAGGGGAAAACATTCGGTGTTTGTGTTCCATTTTCGTGGCGCTGAGGGGAATCTTCCAACAATGTCTTTGGAAGGGGACGATTCCCGAATTTTAAAGGAGATTTGGAAGGCCACAGTTTTAAAATTTTTAATTTTAAGGCTTTGAAAAAAATTCTTTTATTTTCAATGCTGTCATTTTTAATATTTTTATTATCAGTGCTCCTATTTTAAACGCTCTTCTTTTCAATTTATTTTTTTTTGATTTTAAATGGGGAGAGCTCAGAGCCCTCCCAGGGCCTGAAGGGGCTCCAGGAGAAGAATTTGGGACAAGAGATGGAGGGACAGGACACAAGGAATGGGTTTGGGCTGGATGAGGTCAGGTTTAGATGGGAAATTGGGAGGAAATTGTTCCTTGTGAGGGTGGATTTAGCAAAGTTTGAGGGGGTGCAGGAGGAGGGGGAGAGCTGAGGGATCCGGCCTGGAGGTGGGAAGGGTTTGGGGAGAGCTCAGAGCCCTTCCAGGGCCTGAAGGGGCTCCAGGAGAGCTGGAGAGGGACTGGGACAGGGAATAAGACAATGGGGAATGGTTTGGTGTGGAATGAGGGTAAGTTTAGACGAAATATTGGGAGGAAATCCTTCCCTGTGAGGTCAGTGAGGCCTGGAGTGGATTTGGCAAAATTTAAGGGGGGTGCAGGAGGAGGGGCAGAGCTGAGGGGTCCAGCCTGGAGAACAGAAGGGTTTGGGGAGACTTCGAACCTTTCCAGGGCCTCCAGGAGAGGGACTGGGACAGGAAATGGAGGGACAGGACACAGGGATGAGTTTGGCCTGGATGAGGTCAGGGAAATTGGGAGGAAATTTTTCTTTGTGAGGGCTGTGAGGCCTGGAGTGGATCTGGCAAAGTTCAAGGGGGTGCAGGGAGATGGGGAGAGCTGAGGGGTCCGGCCTGGAGATGAGAAGGGTTTGGGGAGACACAGAACATTTCTAGGACCTAAAGGAGCTCCAGGAGGGCTGGAGAGGAACTTTTTTGCCTTTGTGTGGAATGAGGCCAGGTTTTAAAGGAATATCAGGAGGAAATTGTTCCCTGTGAGGCCCTGAAAATCTCCAAACCCATCTTGAAGCCACCCATGATCACAGAACCTCCCTCCCCACAGCCCGGCCTGACCCTGAACCTTCAGTGTCCCTTCCATTGTGTGGAATGAGGTGGGATTGGATGGGAAATGGAGAGGAAATTGTTCCTTGTGAGGGTGGTGAGGCCTGGAGTGGATCTGGCAAAGTTCAAGGTGGTGCAGGAGGAGGGGGAGAATTGAGGAGCCCAACCTGAAGTTGAGAGGGGTTTGGGGAGACTTCGAACCTTTCCAGAGCCTAAAGGAGCTCCAGGAGAGGGATTGGGACAGGGAATGGAGGGACAGGACACAGGGGATGAGTTTGGGCTGGGTAAGGTCAGCTTTAATTGGGAAATTGAGAGGAAATTGTTCCTTGTGAGGGCTGTGAGGCCTGGAGTGGATTTGGCAAAGTTCAAGGGGGTGCAGGGGGAAGGGGAGAGCTGAGGGGTCCAACCTGAAGAACAGAAGGGTCTGGGTGACTTAGAACCTTTCCAGGGCCTAAAGGAGCTCCAGGAGAGCTGGAGAGGAACTTTTTTGCCTTTGTGAGGAATGAGAGCTGGATTAGATGGAATATCAGCAGGAAATATTTCCCTGTGAGGCCGGAGAAACCCTCAAAGTCTCCAAACCCATCTTGAAGCCACCCCATGATCACAGAACCTCCCTCCCCACAGCCCGGCCTGACCCCGAACCTCCAACGTCCCATTCCAGCCCACGCCACCCCCTCCAAGCTCCGGGAATAACCCAGCCTTTGTTAGGCCGGGCCCAACCCTGGCTGCTCCCAAGGCGGCTCCCCAGGCCGGGACACACCTGTTGGGCCGGGGCGGCGCGGGATTGGCTGCGCCCGGCGTGCACCTGCGCAGGGAGGGGTGAAGGGCTCCATGTAAGACGAGCCTTGGCCTCGCTCCTCAGCCCTGCTCACCTCCAGCTCCACCACGCAGCTCCTCCGAGGCTCCTCCGAGCCTTGCCCGGCCTTTATTTCTCTATTTTTTTTTTTCTTTTTAAGCTCGGTTTTATTTATTTTAAGCTCAGGTTTTGTTGTTTTTAAGCAGCCTAACGAGGTGTTAGCGGTGTTGTTTTTCCAGGTTTCCTTGGTTCTGTTTTTCGGCCGCTCGGCGCCGATTTCTCTCCCCCAACAGCCGCCGTGAAATCCAAGGACGCGGAAGAGGAAAAACTCACCTGGCTCCTCATCCTCCCAACCTTTTCCTTCCTCACCTGGCTTCAGGAGAAGCTCCTTGTCCTTCCAGCACTGAAGTTTTTCTTTGCCTTTCATGCCTGGTAAGATCCAAACTATCCAGGGGAAAAAAATCCAAAAAAAAAATGGATTTACGGAGCGCCCAAAAAAAAAGCGCGACTCCTCCAAGGCTTTCCCAACTTTTCCATGGATATTCCTTCTCTCCACTTTCTCCGGGATTCCTCCCTCTTTTCTCTTCCTCCTTGTGCCCCCCCAAAGGTGGATTCGGGAGGGTTTGGTTGGACAGATCAGGTTTTGTGTGCTGGGGGGAGGGGAGGGCAGCGCATGAATCCAAACGTTCATTTTACAACCAGTCCAACCAGTCGGGGCAGCTCCGAGCGGCTCCGAGGGCTCGGAAAAAGGGAGGGAGTCAGAGGGGGGAAAAAAAAAGGAGCTGCTCTCACCCAGGTGTCACGGAAAGCTGGGCAAGGAAAGGAGAGTTTGGGGAATTGGGTGAAAATTGGGCGAAAATTGGATGAAAATTGGATGAAAATCGGAATAAAATCGATAGGAAACAAGCATGGGGTTGAAGAGGGTCCTTCCAAGATTTCTGGGGTTTGGAATATTTGGATTTATGGGAGGATTTCCTGATTTTTGACTAAAAGTGACGATTGGAAATCCGAGTTTGCTCGGATTGGCTGAAATAAAAAGGAATAGTTGGAAAATCTGATTAAATCCAAATAAAATCGATATGAAACGAGCATGAAATTGAAGAGGGTTCTTCCAAGATTTCTGGGGTTTGGAATATTTGGATTTAAGGGAGGATTTCCTGGTTTTCGACTAAAAGTGAGGATTGGAAATCCGAGTTTGCTCGGATTGGCTGAAATAAAAAGGAATATTGGGAAAATCTGATTAAATCCAAATTAAGCCGTTATGAAACGAGCACGGGGTTGAAGAGGGTTCTTCCAGTATTTCTGGATTTTTGGATTTAAGGGAGGATTTCCAAATTTTTGACTAAAAGTGAGGATTGGAAATCCAAGTTTGCTCAGATTGGCTGAAATAAAAAGGAATATTGGGAAAATCCAAATAAAATTGATAGAAAACCAGTATGAGATTGAAGGGAGTTCTTCCAAGATTTCTGGTTTTTTGGATTTAAGGAAGGATTTCCCAATTTTCGATTAAAAGTGAGGATTGGAAATCCGAGTTTGCTCGGATTTGGTGAAATAAAAAGGAATATTGGGAAAATCTGATTAAATCCAAATGAAGTTGATAGGGAACAAGCATGAAATTGAAAAGGGTCCTTCCAAGATTTCTGGGGTTTGGAATATTTGGATTTATGGGAGGATTTCCTGGTTTTCGACTAAAAGTGAGGATTGGGAATCTGAGTTTGCTCAGATTTGGTGAAATAAAAAGGAATAGTTGGAAAATCTGATTAAATCCAAATAAAATCGATATAAAATGAACATGAGATTGAAGGGGGTTCCTCCAAGATTTCTGGGGTTTGGAATATTTGGATTTACGGGAGGATTTCCTGGTTTTCGACTAAAAGTGAGGATTGGAAATCTGAGTTTGCTCAGATTGGCTGAAATAAAAAGGAGTAGTTGGAAAATCTGATTAAATCCAAATAAATTCAATAGAAAACGAGGGTGAAATTGAAAAGGTCCTTCCAATATTTCTGGGTTTGCAATATTTGGATTTAAGGAATGATTTCCCAATTTTCGACTAAAAGTGAGGATTGGAAATCCAAGTTTGCTCGGATTTGGTGAAATAAAAAGGAATAGTTGGAAAATCTGATTAAATCTGAACAAAATCGATATAAAATGAACATGAGATTGAAGGGGGTTCCTCAAATATTTCTGGGTTTGGAATATTTGGATTTTAGGGAGGATTTCCTGGTTTTGGACTAAAAGTGAGGATTGGAAATCCGAGTTTGCTCGGATTGGCTGAAATAACAAGGAATAGTGGGAAAATCCAAATAAAATCGATATGAAACGAGCGTGGGGTTGAGGAGGGTCCTTCCAAGATTTCTGGGGTTCGGAATATTTCGATTTATGGAAGGATTTCCTGGTTTTGGGACTAAAAGTGCAGACTGGAAATCTGAGCTCTGAAATAAAAAGGAATATTGGGAAAAGCTGATTAAAATCCAAATAAAATCTGATATAAAATGAGGTTAAAATTGAAAGGGGGTTCTTCCAATATTTCTGGATTTTTGGATTTTAGGGAGAATTTCCCGGTTTTGGGACTAAAAGTGCGGATTGGAAATCTGAGCTCTGAAACATAAAGGAATATTGGGAAAACCTGATTAAATCCGAATAAAATCGATATAAAATGAGCATAAAATTGAAGGGGGTTCTTCCAAGATTTCTGGGGTTTGGAATATTTGGATTTAAGGGAGGATTTCCTGGTTTTGGGACTAAAAGTGAGGATTGGGAATCTGAGCTCTGAAATAAAAAGGAATATTGGGAAAAGCTGATTAAATCCAAATAAAATCGATATAAAATGAGCGTGAGATTGAAGGGGGTTCTTCCAATATTTCTGGATTTTTGGATTTTAGGGAGAATTTCCCGGTTTTGGGACTAAAAGTGTGGATTGGAAATCCGAGTTTGCTGCTGGCTCTGAAACATAAAGGAATATTTGGAAAAGCTGATTAAATCCAAATAAAATCGATATAAAATGAGGTTAAAATTGAAGGGGGTTCTTCCAAGATTTCTGGGGTTTGGAATATTTGGATTTTAGGGAGGATTTCCCGGTTTTGGGACTAAAAGTGAGGACTGGAAATCTGAGCTCTGAGATAAAAAGGAATAGTTGGAAAATTCTGATTAAAATCCAAATAAAATTGATATAAAATGAACATAAAATTGAAGTGGGTTCTTCCAATATTTCTGGATTTTTGGATTTTAGGGAGAATTTCCCAGTTTTTGACTAAAAGTGCGGATTGGAAATCCGAGTTTGCTGCTGGCTCTGACTAATGATTGCCACGTTTTAATGACTTGTTTAATTAAGCGGCATTTTAACGAGCTTTCCTCCCCCTCCCCAACCACCCCGGCCTCAAATTCTCATTTCTCCCCCTGTCCCAACCCGAATCGATTCCTCGGGTCAGATCGGGAATTTTTCCAAGCAGGAACAAGAAAAATCGGGAATTTTGGACGGGGAGGGAAATCCGGGCGGGCTCAGGGCAGGAGGAGCCATTTTGGGTTGGTTTTGTTGATTCTTTTCTCACCTGAGGTTTTTTTTTTGGTTCATTTCAGTGCTGAAAAAATCCGAATATTTCAATTTTCACTTCATTCCAGTGCTGGATCCAACCGGGATCGGCTTTTCCTCGGTTTTTTCCTGAATTTTGGAGAGTTGGGAGAAAGGAGAAGGTAAAAAAAATTGGATTTATTTAATTTTTTGGAGGGTGAGGTCAAGCCCTTGGGTTCTCCCTCCAAATCTCATTTTTTGGGATTAGAATTCCATCGGGAACGAGGAAATTTTGGGAAATTTTTGGATATCCCAGAGGATTCTCGGGAATTCTGCCGGATTTCCGGGGATGGGGATTTGGGGGATTCGCTCCTTTCCCTTCCAAAAAAAAAACTTTCCGGAAAGTTCTGCAGGGCACAGAAACGATCCCGAATTTCTGACCAAAAAAAAAATAAATTTCAGGGAATGGAAAAAATCCATTCAATTTTTTATCCCAAAAAATTCGTCTCATCCCAATTAAACAATCTCAGATTAATTTAATTTAATTCCAAGGATTTTAATGTTGCTGTTCCCTGAAAAACAACAGGAATTGATTCATTTCCCCCAATTAATTCCTGATTTTATTTTTAATTCCCAATTTTATTTCCCTTGGAATCGCAGCTCTTTCCATCCGCTTTGCAGATGGAAATGAAGGAATTTTTTGCTGGATTTTAGCCCCCAAAAAATGATTTTAATACAGAAAAATTCCGGGTTTTTCCCTCTCCAATCCCCAAATCCTGGACCCTCAGAGGAAATTTGGGATTTGGGAATTGGAGTGGCTTGGATGATGTTTTTAATTGGAATTTCTGCTGCAGGGCTGGGCAGATTTTCAAAGCAAATTTTGATTTTTTTTGGTGTTTAAATCCCTCTCAAAATTCACTTTTGAAGCTCTTTGGGATTATCAGATAAATTCTTTTTTATATTAGATTGATTATTTTTTAAATATAATATTAATATTTTTAATTTTGTAATCAATATAATTCAATAATCAATAATTCAATATATTCGTTATTAATTATTTATTGAGCATTTAAATATTTTATTCATATTTATAGTGTGTTTATATGGATATTCTGTTTATATTTATATTTATCCTAATTATATTTATATTTATTATTGTCATTATTATTCTATTATTATTCTCTCAGTATTGATAATAATAATAATAATAATAATAATAATAATAATAATAATAATAATAATAATAATAATAATAATAATTTACACTGAATTAAAATTTGGCCTTTTCAGGCATTTTTGGGTAAATGGAAATAAAAAATCCAAGCCACCAAAATGTTGCAGAATTCGAGAAAAATCCTAGAAAGAAACGTCAGAATTTGAGGAATTAATTAACTTTTATTATTAATATATTAAATTTTAATATAATACTATTAATTTTAATACAAGATTAATTATTTTAAAGTTATGTCCAGATTTATATTGTATTTATATTTCTGGCTATATTTATATCTCTATTTATATTTATATATTTATAGGTATATTAATATTTATATATTTTATGCATTTATAATTTATATTTATTATTATTAATAATAATAATAATTTCACTGAATTAAAATTTGGCCTTTTCAGGAATTTTTGGATAAATGGAAACAAAAAATCCCAGCAACCAAAATGTTGCAGAATTCGAGAAAAATCTTCAAAATAAATGTCATAATTTGGAGAATTATTAATTAATTTTGAAATTAATTGTTCCCATTCCAGGGAAAGCCCAGGGATTCCAGTGGGAATGGAATTTTTAATGATGGAATTTTTAATTATGGGATTTTAAATATTCCAGTGAATTCCAGGAGCTGACCTGGTGACACAGTTTTAGGAGTTTAATTGAATTAATTTAATTGTATTTATTTCTTCATTAAAATTCAAAGGTTCCAAGTTCAAGTCCAACCGTGGAAGAAAATCAGAATTAAAAATTAAGATTTTTTTTTTAATATTGCTGTCAAAAATGGAGAGGGAATTCTGTCATTGGGAAAAAGCAGGGAAAACTGGGAAAAATCAGGAAAAAATCAGGAAAAAAAGGAGAAAATAATCAGGGAAAAATCAGGGAAAAATCAGGAAAAAATCAGGAAAAAATCAGGAAAAAATCAGGAAAAATCAGGAAAAAAATCAGGAAAAAAAGAAGAAAATAATCAGGGAAAAATCAGGAAAAAATCAGGAAAAAAGGAGAAAAAATCAGGAAAAAATCAGGAAAAAAAGGGAGAAAATAATCAGAAAAAAACCCAGAAAAAAATCAGGAAAATGTAAGAAAAATCAGGAAAAAATCAGGAAAAAAAGAGAAAAAATCAGGAAAAAAAATCAGAAAAAACAGGAAAAATCAGAGGTTTTACTGGTTTTGAACTGGTTTTTACTGGGTTTTAACTGCTTTTGAACTTCTTTTTTTACTGGGTTTTTAAAGTGGGTTTTTACTGGGCTTTACTGGTTTTGAACTGGTTTTGAACTTTTTTTTAAAGTGGGTTTTTAACTGGGGTTTTACTGGTTTTAAACTGGTTTTGAATGGGTTTTAACTGGGTTTTTAACTTTTTTTACTGGGTTTTTAATTGGTTTTAAAGCGTTTTTTAACTGGGTTTTACTGGTTTTGAACTGATTTTGAACTTTTTTTTAAACTGGGGTTTTTAACTGGGTTTTTACTGGGTTTTACTGGGTTTGAACTGGTTTGAATGGGTTTGAACTGGGTTTTTACTGGTTTTGATCTGGTTTGAACTGGGTTTTTAACTGGTTTTTTTTACTGGGTTTTTACTGGTTTTGGACTGGTTTTAAACTGGTTTTAACTGATTTTGGTGGGTTTGAACCGGTTTTGAACTGGTTTGAACTGGGTTTTTAACTGGTTTTTTTACTGGGTTTTTACTGGGGTTTGAACTGGTTTTGAACTGGTTTTGGACTGGTTTTAAACTGGTTTTAACTGATTTTGGTGGGTTTGAACTGGTTTTGAACTGGGTTTAATCCTTTCCCTAAAACTCCCCATTTTCCCTGGGATCAGATTTTTCCCTCCCAATTCAAACATCCAAATTTGTCCCCAAAATTCCCAAATTTTTATTTGATTGATCCCTTTGAAAATCCCAGCTTGGAATCCCCCAACTCCACAAATCCCAACAGGAACGGGAAAAACGGGATTGGCTGGGAAATGAGGAATGGGGGGAGTGGAGTTTCCAATGGATTTTCATGGAAATAAATAGGGAAAAATTCCAATTATTCTTTCCTAAATTAGTCTGGAATAACGGGATTGAGTTTGGAGGAACATCCCGAGCTCCAGATCCCATCCAAAAATTTGGATTTTTAAGGATATTTTAAAAGATTTTTAAAATTTTTTGGGATCTGAGACAACTCCAGGAATTTTTGGGATTTTTTTTTTAATGGAATAAATAAAATTATTTCTATAAATATATTTTATAATTATATTTACTTATATTTTTATTTATTTATATTGTTCTGGGAGTCAAAATTTTGGCTTTTCCCTAAATTTGTACACTTGGAGAAGATTTCCTTGGTTATTAAGGATTGGATCGTTCTGCTCTAATTCCAATTAAATATTGGGGTAATTTGGCTATTATTATTATTATTATTATTATTATTACTACTATTATTTACTATTATTATTTACTATTATTTACTATTATTATTTACTATTATTATTTACTATTATTATTTAATATTCTAATTATCAAGATTATTATTATTATAATTTACTATTATAATTTACTATTATTATTTACTGTTATTATTTACTATTATTTAATATTCTAATTATCAAGATTTTTATTATTATTATAATTTACTATTATTATTTACTATTATTATTTACTATTATTATTTACTATTATTATTTACTATTCTAATTATCAAGATTATTATTATTATTATTTTATTCCCATTATTATTTTCATTCTCAATTTTTCATCACTATCCTGATTAAATTTATTCCTATTTTATTTTTATGACCTCATTTTTTTATTCTATTACTTTAATTCTTTTAATCCCTATTAAATATCTATATTTAATATAGATATAAATATATATAGATATAAATAGATATATTTAATATAGATATAAATAGATATATTTAATATAGATGACAGCACTGGGCTTGAAATTTATTCGTATTTTATTTTTATGATATTATTTTATTCTATTATTTTTATTATTTTAAACAGATGGGCTTGATGATTAAACCGAGTCTAACAAAGCCAGGTTTTACTCTTTAAACGTATTTTATTTTTATTACATTATTTTACTCTATTATTTTTATTACATTCTTTTACTCTATTATTTTTATTATTTTAAACCATATCAAATTGATGGGCTTGATTATTAAACCGAGTTTAACCAAGCCAGGTTTTAATCTTCAAAAAGCCTCCACTCACTTTTACAGGCAGGGCTCAGAATTTGGGGGTGAATTCTCCAGATTTTTCACTTAAAAACCCAAAATTCTGACAGAAAACCATCCCCAGGTGATTTTTTTGCCCCAAATTTCTTCATTTTGCTCAAAAGAATTTCCAAATTTTGGAGCCTGGACACTGAGACAAAACCAACGAAAAAAAAAACCATCCCCAGGTGATTTTTTCTCCCAAATTTCTTCATTTTGCTCCCAAAAAAATCTGAATTTTGGAGCCCAGACACTGACACAAAACCAATAAAAAACCATCCCCAGGTGATTTTTTTTTTTTGCAAAATTTCTTCATTTTGCTCCAAGAAAATTCCAAACTTTGGAGCCTGGACACTGAGAAGAACCCAACGAAAATAAACCATCCCCAGGTGATTTTTTTGCCCCAAATTTCTTCATTTCGCTCCCAAAAAAAAATCTGAATTTTGGAGCCTGGACGCTGACACAAACCCAACAAAAAACCATCCCCAGGTGATTTTTTTTTGCAAAATTTCTTCATTTCGCTCAAAAAAAAATCCGAATTTTGGAGCCCGGACACTGAGAAGAACCCAACAAAAAAAAAAATCCCCAGGTGATTTTTTTGCCCCAAATTTCTTCATTTTGCTCCAAAAAATAATCTGAATTTTGGACGCCGAGACCTCCTCAGCATCTTACTGGGCAGCATTGGATGATCTCAGCCGCTCTAATACTGCCTGGTAATGATGATGGGCGCGTCTCCCGCTCGCCGAGGGAAATCCGCCGCCAAATCCGCGAGTGGAGCTTAGGCCTGGCTTAATAAATCCAGCCTGGGCGCCCGAGCGCCAGGAAAGGGAAAAATGAAAACTTGGAGTTTTGGGGTGGGTGGGTTTGGGGTGAGTGGGAAAATCGGATTTTTGGGTGAGGAAAATTTCATTTTTTGGGGTGGGGAAAATCTGATTTTGGGTGGGGAAAATCTGATTTTTGGGTGGGGAAAATCTGATTTTAGGTGGGGAAAATCTGATCTCTCGTTTCTCTTAGACCTGTTTTAAATCAGGCTAAACTTCATGGTTTTATTTTAGATCTGTATTAAATCAGATTTAACCTCACTTTCTATTTTAAATCTCTATTAAATCAAATTTAACCTCGTATTTCCCTTTTACACTTATCTTAAACCACTCTTGACCTCCTGTTTCTATTTAGACCTGCCTTAAATCAGGCTAAACTTTATGGTTTTATTTTAGATCTGTCTTAAATCAGCTTTAACCTCCCCTTTCTATTTTAAATCTCTATTAAATCAGCTTTAACCTCAATATTTCCCTTTTCAATCTGTCTTAAACCACTCTTGACCTCCCGTTTCTCTTTCAGACCCTCCTCAAGCCAGGTTTAACCTCACCCTTCTCTTTCCGACCCACTTAGACCGGGTTTAACCCCGTTTCTCTTTTAAACCCGCATTCAATCCCATTTTTTCCTCTTTTCCCTCCCCGAACCGCCCCAGGATCCCAAACCCTTCCCTGTCCCTGTGAATTCCTGCCGGGAATTCAGCTTTTCCCGCCGGAATGAAAACATCCCTCGGCTTTTCCCGGGAATTCCGAGGCACCCGGAGCCGTCGCCGCTGGTCCTCTGTGGGCATCTTACTGGACAGTGCTGGAATTTCTGCCTGGACTCTAACACTGTCTGGTAACGATGTTTAAAGGGCGATCCAAACCGCTCCCAAAAATCCCGGCCACGCCGCGACCGTTCCTGCTGGGTAAGGATGGATTGGGGAAATGGGGAAGGGGAAACCCGGAATTTCTGTGGGAAAACGGAATTTCCACAGGAAAACAGGAATTTCCACGGAAAACAGGAATTTCTGTAGGAAACCAAAATTTCCATAGGAAAACAGAATTTCTGTGGGAAACCAAAATTCCCATAGGAAATGAAATTTCCACGGGAAAACAAAATTTCCATAGGAAACTGAAATTTCTGTAGGAAACCAAAATTTCCGTGGGAAACTGGAATTTCCATAGGAAAACAAAATATTTGTGGGAAACTGGAATTTCCATGGGAAATGAAATTTCCATAGGAAAACAAAATTTCTGTGGGAAACCGAAATTCCCGTTGGAAACTGAAATTGCCGTGGGAAACCGGAAATTCCATAGGAAACCAAAAATTTCCATAGGAAACCGAAATTTCTGTGGGAAACTGGAATTTCCACAGGAAAACAGAAATTTCCATGGGAAACCGAAATTTCCATAGGAAACCAAAATTTCCGTGGGAAAATGAAACTTTCACAGGAAAACGGAATTTCTGTGGGAAACTGGAATTTCCACAGGAAATGAAATTTCCTTAGGAAATGAAATTTCCACGGGAAAACAAAATTTCCATAGGAAACAAATTTCTGTAGGAACCCAAAATTTCCACGGGAAACTGGAATTTCCATAGGAAAACAAAATTTCTGTGGGAAACTGGAATTTCCACGGGAAAACAGGAATTTCCATGGGAAACTAAAATTTCCATAGGAAACAAAAATTTCTGTGGGATTTTTAATCTTTTGGAACTGGGAAAAAAACCTTCGGGATTTAGGAAGAAAAAACCTTTAAATTGGAAAAAACCTTCGGGATTTAGGAATAAAATCCCTTTAAATTTGGAATAAAATCCCCTCTGGGATGGGGAAATGTCCTCGGGAAGGCGGCGCCGGGTTCGCCCTCGGAGGTGGAAATTCCCAGGAAGAGCCGGACGGGCGGAAGCAGAGTGGCGTTAATTAAAGATTAATTGAAGGTTCATTAAAGAATTGATTAAAGGATTGATTAAAGGATTGATTAAAGGATTGATTAAAGGATTGATTAAAGGATTCATTAATTAAGTCTCGGTGTTAATGAGTGACTCGGAGGAAATGAGGGAGGAATTCCTGACGTTGGAATTTTCCCGAGGTCGTAAATCCTTGGGATGGGAACCTCTGGGAATTCGGGATTGGGGAAAGAAATCCCAAGAAAATAAAATAAAATAAATATAAAATAAAATAAAAAAATAAAATTTAAAAATAAAATAAAACAAAATAGGTAAAATAAAAATAAAAGAAATAAAAATAATAAAAAATAAAATAAAATAAAAATTATAAAATAAAATAAAATATAAAATAAAATACAAACACAAAATAAAAATAATATAAAATATAAAATAAAAACACAAAATAAATATAAAATAAAATACAAAAAAAACCCCCCAGAACAAAATAGAAGAGAAGAGAATAAAATAAAATAATATAATATAAAAATAAAATAAAATAAAATATAAAATAAAATATAAAATAAAATAGATAAAATAAAATATAAAATACAAAATAAAATATGTAAAATAAAATACAAACACAAAATAAAAATAAAATAAAATATAAAATAAAACACAAAAAAACCCCAGAACAAAATAGAATAGAATAAAATAAAATATAAAATAAAATAAAATATATAATAAAATAAAATATATAATAAAAAAATTTCAAAATAAAATATATAAAATAAAATACAAAATAAAAATAAAATAAAATACAAAAAGAAAACCCAGAACAAAATAGAAAAGAATAGAATAGCATAAAATAAAATAAAATAAAAATAAAATAAAATATAAAATAAGAAATAAAAAAAAAATACAAAAACAAAATAAAAATAATATAAAATAAAAATAAAATAAAATATAAAATAAAATACAAAAAAAACCCAGAACAAAATAGAAGAGAATAGAATAGAATAAAATAATATAATATAAAATAAAATATAAAATAAAATAAAAATAAAATATAAAATAAAATAAAAATAAAATAAAATATAAAATAAAATAAAATACAAAATAAAAATAAAATGAAATATAAAATAAAATACAAAAAAATAAAATAATATAGAATAAAATAAAATAGAAAAGAATAAAATAAAATAGAAAATAAAATATAAAATAAAATAAAAAAAAAAAAAAAAAAAAAACCCAGAACAAAATTAAATAGAACAGAATGAAATAAAATAAAGTACAAAATAAAATAAAATAAAATAGAATAAAATAAATGCAATGGGAATGTGGGGGAAAAAAATAAACGGAGACAGAAAAAAAATCCCAAATAAATGAAAAACCCAGCCCAGAGCCAGGAAAAATCCCCGAAATTCCCAGAAAATTGAGATTTTATTTCAATTCCCTCCCTGAAATCCACTGGACCGAAGGGATTGAATCCAGCCCAGATTTGGGGTGGATTTGGGATTTTTTGGGATGAATCCTGAAATTTTTTTTGTGCCTCGGCAAAGGGGAAATTATTAAAATTAATTCATTAATTAATATTTAAATCCTAATAATAAAAATATTAAAATTCAGGTTATAATTTAAATTAGCGGGGCTCAAATCCCAGGAAAAATTCCCTGGAGCGGAAAAATTCCCGGATTTCCCAGCTGGGATTAACTGGGGGATTTTAGGAATTTTTAATGGGAAAAATGTGGGAAAAAAGCCCCAAAAATGTTGATTTTATTGGAAAAAATAAGGAATTTTCACACGGATTTTGGTCACTTTTGTCCTTAAAAAAAAATTCTGATTTTATCAGAAAAAAAAAAAAATTGATCCATGAATTTTCACATTAATTTGAGGGATTTTAGGAATTTTTTAATGGGAGAAATGTGGGAAAAAGCCCTAAAACCTTGATTTTATCAGAAAAAAATTAAAATAAAATGAATATTTTATTCATTGATTTATTCAATTTATTTCTTCCATGATTTATTCAATCATTTATTGATTGAATCAGAAAAATCCATAAATTTGGGAATTAATTTGAGGGATTTGAGTCACCTTTGTCCTGAAAAAAATTGTGATTTTTATTAAAAAAAATAATCCTGATTTTATCAGAAATATCCAGGAATTTTCACTTTAATTTGAGGGATTTTAGGATTTTTTTTTATGGGAAAAATGTGGGAAAAAGCCCTAAAACCTTGATTTTATCATTAAAAAATAATGAATTTTTGATTTAATTTTAGAAATTTTCAGCATTTTTGTCTTGAAAAAATTTCTTGGTTTGATCAGAAATATCCAGGAATTTCTGGGATTCACTGGGGGAATTTTTAGGAATTTTTTTGTGGGAAAAATGTGGAAAAAAAGCCCCCAAAATGTTGATTTTATTGGAAAAAATTATGAATTTTCACACGGATTTTGGTCACTTTTGTCCTGAAAAAAAATTCTGATTTTATCAGAAAAAAAAAAAAATTGATCCATGAATTTTCACTTTAATTTGAGGGATTTTAGGATTTTTTTAATGGGAAAAATGTGGGAAAAAGCCCTAAAACCTTGATTTTATCAGAAAAAAAAAAAAAATAAAATGAATATTTTATTCATTGATTTATTCAATTTATTTCTTCCATGATTTATTCAATCATTTATTGATTGAATCAGAAAAATCCATAAATTTGGGGATTAATTTGAGGGATTTGGGTCATCTTTGTACTGAAAAAAATTCGTGACTTTATTAAAAAAAAAAATTCCTGATTTTATCAGAAATGTCCAGGAATTTTCACTTTAATTTGAGGGATTTTAGGATTTTTTTAATGGGAAAAATGTGGGAAAAAAAGCCCTAAACCCCTTGATTTTATCATTAAAAAATAATGAATTTTTGATTTAATTTTAGAAATTTTCAGCATTTTTGTCTTGAAAAAATTTCTCAGATTGATCAGAAATATCCAGGAATTTCTGGGATTCACTGGGGGAATTTTTAGGAATTTTTTTGTGGGAAAAATGTGGAAAAAAAGCCCCCAGAATGTTGATTTTATTGGAAAAAAAATTAATTTTCACACGGATTTTGGTCACTTTAAAAAAATTCTTTATTTTATCAGGAAAAAAAAGAAAAAAATTCTGACCAGAATCAAGAAATGGATTTTAAATGGAATTTTTATTTAATAAAGTGAATATAATTAAAAGAATAAAAGAGTTTTTAATGAATTTTAGACATTTTTGGTGTTTTCAGTGGGGCACAAATCCCGATTTATTTTCTTCAACATTCCCAGTGATCCTGGAGGATGATCCCGTTAATGATCTCATTAATTATGATCCCGTTAATGATCCCGTTAATGATGGTCCCGTTAAGGATCCTATTAAGGATCCCATTAATGATCTCATTAATTATGATCCCGTTAATGATCCCGTTAATTATGATCCCATTAACTTGATCCCATTAATGCTGATCCTGTTAAGGATCCTGTTAAGGATCCCCTTAATGATCTCATTAATTATGATCCCGTTAATGATGATCCCATCAATGATCCCGTTATCGATGATCCTGTTAAGGATCCTATTAAGGATCTCATTAATTATGATCCCGTTGATGATCTCATTAACGATGATCCCATTGACGATCTCATTAATGATGATCCTGTTAATGATCTCATTAATGATGATCCTGTTAATGATCTCATTAATGATGATCCCATTGATCTCATTAATGATGATCCCATTGATGATCTCATTAATGACGATCCCATTGACGATCTCATTAATGATGCTCCCGTTGATGATCTCATTAGTGATGTCATTAACGATGACCCCGTTGATGATCTCATTGATTATGATCCCGTTGATGATGTCATTAGTGATGTCATTAACGATGACCCCGTTGATGATCTCATTAATGATGCTCCCGTTGATGATGTCATTAGTGATGTCATTAACGATGACCCCGTTGATGATCTCATTAATGATGCTCCCGTTGATGATGTCATTAGTGATGTCATTAACGATGCTCCCGTTGATGATCTCATTAGTGGTGTCATTAACAATGACCCCGTTGATGATCTCATTAGTGGTGTCATTAACGATGACCCCGCTGATGATGTCATTAACGATGATGTCATTAACGATGACCCCGTGACGCCCCCGGGCTATCGGAGCTCGCTGTAGACCTTGAGCGACGTCACCGAGAGTTTCTCGTCGCTTTTGTCTCCGTGCTCCTCCTCGGGGAATTGGATACTGCGCGATTCCTCCCCCGGCAGCGGCGGCAAACGCGGGAAACCTGCGGGAACGAGGGGGAAACTCAGCCAGGGATTCCGGAAACTTCTGGGAATTCCATCCCAAAATCCCATCAATCCCCCCCTTTTATTAGGAATGTTGCCCTGGATGATCGGTGATTCCAGGAACCGGCCCCAAATCCCAGAGAAAATCCGGATTTATCCCCTTTAATTCCATCCTTTTATTCTGGAATTCCCTCAACACTAACTGGGAATTTTGTGGGATCAGGGAATTCTGGGATGGGATGGGCTGGGAGGGATTTGGGGATTGGGACATTTCCCGTTATCCCAAATTGTTCCAAGGACAATTCCAGAGATCCAGTTTGGAATATTCCTCCTCTGGAATCTCCATTCCAGGGCCTCATCATCATCCCAGGCAGGAATTCCATCCCCAGATCCCATCAAACCCTTGAATGTTCCCCAGGATGATCGGTGACTCCAAGAACCTGCCCCAGATCCCAGAGAAAATCCGAATTTATCCCTTCAATTTCATCCTTTTATCCCAGAATTCCCTCATCTCCTGCTGGGAATTTTGTGCCCAATTGTGGGATCAGGGAATTCTGGGATGGGATGGGCTGGGAGGGATTTTGGGATTGGGACATTTCCCGTTATCCCAATCTGCTCAAATCCCATCAATCCCTCCCTTTTATCAGGAATGTTCCCCTGGATCATTGGTGATTCCAAGAATCGGCCCCAAATCCCAGAGAAAATCTGGATTTATCCTTTTAATTCAGGAATGTTCCCCTGGATGATCAGTGATTCCAGGAACCGGCCCCAAATCCCAGAGAAAATTCAAATTTATCCCTTTAATTCCAGCCTTTATCCCAGAGTTCCCTCACCTCCAGCTGGGAATTTTTTTGTCCTTCCAGGTGGATCAGGGAATTCTGGGATGGGATGGGCTGGGAGGGATTTGGGGATTGGGCTGGGACATTTCCCGTTATCCCAAACTGCTCCAAGGACAATTCCAGAGATCCAGTTTGGAATATTCCTCCTCTGGAATCTCCATTCCAGGGCCTTCCCACAGAATTCCACCCCAAAATCCCATCACACCCTGGAATGTTCCCCAGGATGATCGGTGATTCCGGGAACCTGCCCCAAATCCCAGGAAAATCCGAATTTTTCCTTTTAATGTCCCAAAATCCCAGGAAAATCCGGATTTTTCCCTTTAATTCCACCCTTTCCTCCCTCCCCAGATTTTCCCCCTCTCCCCTCACCTCCGGGCAGGAATTTGGGGTCCCTGCGGAGGCTCCAGATGCAGAAGTGCAGCAGGAACGTCAGCAGCACCAGCACGAACACGGCCACGGCCGTCAGGATGGCCAGGATGGTGCTGGAGCGGAATTCCAGGGGAACCCCAGCTGGAATCCATCGGGATTTGGTGAGAAATGAGGGAATTCCGGGACTGGGGATGGTCACAGGGCAGGGAGAGATTCCCGAGGGAGTTTTGGGATGGATTTTTGGGGTTGTGGGGAATCGGAGAGGATTTGAGGTGAGGGGGAAAGGGAAATGTGGGATGGGGGAAATAGGGGGGAAAGGGGAAAGGAAAATAGGGAAGAGGGGAGAAGGAAAAGGGAAAAGGGAAAGGGGGAAAGGGGAAAAGAAAAGGGGAAGGGAAAAGGGGAAAAGGAGAAAGGGGAAAAGGGGAAGGGAAAAGGGGAAAGAAAAAGGGGAAAGGAAAAGGGAAAAGGGGGAAAAGAGAAAGGGGAAAAAGAAAAGGAAAAGGGAGAAGGGAAACAGGGAAACAGGGAAAAAGGGAAAAAGGGAGAGGGAAAAGGGAAAAAGGAAATTGGAAAAGGGGAAAGGGAAAGGGGAAAAGGGGAAAGGGGAAAAGGGGAAAAGGGGAAAAGGGGAAAAGGGGAAAAGGGGAAAAGGGGAAAGGGGAAAAGGGGAAAAGGGGAAAGGGAAAAGGGGAAAAGGGAAAGGGAAAAGGGAAAAGGGGAAAGGGAAAAGGGAAAGGAAAAGTGACGCCCACTCGGAGGATGGAACCTTTGCCAGGCCAACAATTCACAGATCCCATCTCCCTTAATACCAACATTAATGTCAGCATTTTAAAGAACAGCAGAGGGGTTTCCAAGAGGATTTCCCTGTGGAAAAGCAGGGAGTTGGGAATATTTTCCCTGGGGTTTGGCATACCTGGCTCCACGGCTGGCACGGGCAGGCTGCACACGGAGTTGTGGGTGCTGTTCCCAGCCCGCAGGGTGATGAACCCGCTGCTCTCACAGCTGCCAAAAAAGGAATTGTGCAGGGATGATATTATTATTATTATTATTATTATTATTATTATTATTATTATTATTATTATTATTATTATCATTATTATTACTATTATTTTATTTTTGGTTTTATTTTTATTTTTATTTTTATTTTTATTTTTATTTTTATTATGTCTATTTTCAAAGAAGGAAAACACATTCTTAATAATAATCATTACTTATTAGCCATCAATTATTAGCTATTTATTATTATTATTATGATGTCTATTTTCAAAGAAGTAAAACATTCTTAACAATAATGACTCATTATTAATCATGAAGCATTTAATTATTATTTATTATTTAATTTTTACTTATTTACTTTTTTACTTATTTACTTTTTAACTTATTTACTTTTTAACTTATTTATTTTTAACTTATTTACCTATTTGATTTTTGGTGATAATTATTAATTACTATGATTTATTAATACTTATCGATTATCGATTATTAATTATCCGTTATTAATTGCTCCGTACTCAGTCCAGTTGCGGCACCAGCTGTTCCTGCTGCTGGAGTAGGAGCCGCTGGGGCAGCGTTTGCAGCTGAACGAGAAATCCACATATCCTGCAGGGAAAAGGGGAAATGGCTGAGATCCCAAATCCCAGAGCAGCACGGCCGGGGCTGCCCCGCTCCCGGCCCCATTCCCAGTCCTGATCCCAATCCCTGCCCCGCTCCCAGCCCTATAACCAACCCCATTCCCTGCCCCGCTCCCGGCCCCATTCCCAATCCCGATCCCAATCCCTGCCCCGCTCCCGGCCCCATTCCCAATCCTGATCCCATTCCCTGCCCCGCTCCCGGCCCCATTCCCTGCCCCTATAACCAACCCCACTCCCTGCCCTATTCCCTGTCCCGCTCCCTGCCCCGCTCCCTGCCCCTATTCCCATTCTCTATTTCCCAATCCCATTCCCTGTCCTATTCCCAATCCCATTCCCATTCCTTGCCTCATTCCCAGTCGCAGTCCCTGCCCCATTCCCTGCCCCTATTCCCTATTCCCATTCCAGTTCTGATCCCAATCCCAAATTACCGATCCTGTTGAGCTCCCATCCCGGCTGGCACTCCGGCAGCCTCACACAGGACAGGCAGGGCCTGCCCCGATCCCTGCCCCGATCCCTGCCCCATTCCTTGCCCCATTCCCTGCCCCATTCCCATTCCCTGCCCCATTCCCTGCCCCATTCCCAATCCCATTCCCATTCCCAATCCCAAATTACCGATCCTGTCGAGCTCCCATCCCGGCTGGCACTCGGGCAGCCTCACACAGGACAGGCAGTCCCGGTCGGAGCAGCTCAGCCCCTGGGGACATTTGCACTCGGGGTCTGTGGTGTTCGGGCAGGGCTTGGGGTTTTCTGCGGGCAGGAAAGGGTTAAAGGCGCTGTTCCCAAAAATGGGAATTCCCAGAATTCCCACACAATTCCCACAAAATCACCCACAGTTCCCCACAACTTCCACATTTACACGCAGTTCCTCACATTTACTCACAATTTCCACACAGTTTCCATTTACACACAATTACTCACATTAACTCACAATTACCCATGATCTACCCCAATTACACACAATTTACACCATTTACACACATTTACACACAATTTACACACAATTTACACACAATTTACATTTATTCACATTAACTCACATTTATTCACATTTACTCACAATTACCCATGATCTACCCCAATTACACACAATTTACATCACTTACACACAATTTACACCATTTACACACACTTACACATGATTTACACACACACACAATTTACACACATTTACACACATTTTACACACAATTTCCACACAATTTACATTTATTCACATTTACTCACATTTATTTACAATTACCCACAATTTACACCATTTACACACAATTTCCACACATTTTCCACACAATTTCCATTTATTCACATTTACTCACATTTACTCACAATTTACTCACATTTACTCAGAATTTACCCACAATTACCCACGATTTACACAGAATTTAAACCCTTTACACACAATTTGCATTTATTCACATTTACTCACAATTTACCCACAATTACCCACAATTTACGTCATTTACACACAATTTACGTCACTTACAATTTACACAATTTCCGCACATTTTCCACACAATTTACATTTATTCACATTTTCTCACATTTACTCACAATTTACCCACAATTTACTTCATTTACACACAATTTACATCACTTACAATTTACACATTTACACAATTTCCACACAATTTCCACACAATTTACACACAAATTCCACACATTTTACATTTATTCACATTTACTCTCATTCACTCACAATTTACCCACAATTACCCACGATTTACACACAATTTAAACCCTTTACACACAATTTACATTTATTCACATTTACTCACAATTACCCACGATTTACACACAATTCACACACAATTCACACACAATTCACTCACAATTTACCCCAATTACACACAGTTTACACACAATTTCCATTTAGACATATTTACTCACATTTACTCACATTTACTCACAATTACCCACAATTTCCCACAATTTACACCATTTACACACAATTTACACCATTTACACACAATTTACACACATTTACCCCCAGTTTCTCCCATTTACACCTAATTTACACCCATTTACCCCCAATTACACACAATTTACACCCAATTTACAAACATTTTCTCACATTTACACCAAATTTACCCCCATTTACGCACAATTTACACACAATTTACACAGAATTTACCCCAAATTACACCCAAATTACACACAATTTACACACATTTCCCCCCAGTTCCCCACTCACGGCTGTTCCAGTTGCACCGGGGGCAGCATTTGGTGCCACCCCCCCAGACCACCCGGGGCTCTCCGCCCTGGCACTGCCCGGCCCAGCCCGGCCACGGTGACACCAACAGTGCCACCACCAGCAGCCTCGGCCACCACATGGGGCTGGGAGTGTCACACCTGGGGCTGGGAGTGTCACCTGGGGCTGGGGTGTCACACCTGGGGGTGTCACACCTGGGGGTGTCACACCTGGCCTGGGAGTGTCACCAGCTCCTTGTCACTGCCCTGTCCTGGCACTGTCACCCCTGGCCTGGGATTGTCACCCCTGTCCTGCCACTGCCACTTGGCCCTGGCACTGCCACCAGTCCTGGCACTGCCACCCCTGTCCTGTCACCCCTCTGAACTGGCACTGTCACCAGCTCCTTGTCACTGCCCTGTCCTGGCACTGTCACTCTGTCCTGGCACTGCCACCCCTGTCCTGTCACCGTCACCCCCCTGTCCCAGCACTGCCACCCTGTCAGGGTAATGCCACCTTGTCCTGGCACTGCCACCAACTCCTTGTCACCCCCCTGTCCTGGCACTGCCACCCTGTCCCGGCAGTGCCACTGGCTCGCTGTCACCAACCTGTCCTGGCACTGCCACCCTGATCTGGCAATGCCACCACTGTCCTGGCACTGCCACCAACTCCTTCTCACCACCCTGTCCTGTCACTGTCCCTCTGTCCTGTCACACCCCTGTCCCGGCACTGCCACCCTGTCCTGGCACTGCCACCGGCGTGCTTCACCAACCTGTCCTGGCACTGCCACCCCTGTCCTGTCACCCCTGTCCTGTCACCCCCCTGTCCTGGCACTGCCACCCTGTCCTGTCACGGTCACCTGGCCCTGGCACTGCCACCAGCTCCTTCTCACCACCCTGTCCTGTCACTGTCACCCTGTCCTGGCCCTGTCACTGTCTGTCACTGTCCCTCTGTCCTGTCACTGTCACCCTGTCCCAGCACTGTCACTCTGTCCTGTCCCTGTCTCTCTGTCCCCGGCAGCGCCTCCCCTTTCCTGTCCCCCTTTCCTGCCCCGCTGTCTGTACCACCCACGGGCTCCCTCTGGGGTTTTTGTGGCCGGGCTCTTCCGGGCTTGGTTGGGGGGGCGGGGAGAAGGGATCGGGCTCAGAGGGGAGAGCCTGGGGGGAGGGGAAGGGGTGGGGCCAAAAAACGGGGTTGGGGAGGGATCCCAAATCCATCCATCCCTAAAATCCATCCATCCATCCCTAAAATCCATCCATCCATCCATCCATCCATCCATCCATCCATCCATCCATCCATCCCTAAAATCCATCCCGACCTCCCTATTACCCTAAAGTAGATCCCAACCTTTCCCATAACCCATCCCAATCTCCCTCTTTCCCTAAAACCCATCCCAAGCATTCTCCAAACCCATTCATTCCAACCTTTCCCTAAACCCATCCCAACCCTTCCCTTATCCCAACCTTTCCCTAAACCCATCCCAACCTCCCTCTAGGGGAAGAACATTTCCCTAAAATCCATCTCAATCTCCCTCTTTCCCTAAACCCATCCCAACCTCTCCCTCATCCCAACCTTTCCTTAAAACCCAACCAAAGATTCTCAAAAACCATCCCAAATTTTCCTTAAACCCATTTCAACCATCCTAAAACCCATCCCAGCCTTTCCCTAAAATCCATCCCTATCTCCCTTTTTCCCTAAAACCCATCCCAACCTTTCCCTAAAATCAATTCCAGCCTTTCCCTAAACCAAACCCAAACTCCTTCTTTCCCTAAAATCCATCCCAACCTTTCCCTAATCCCAACCTTTCCTTAAAACCCATCCCAATAACTCTCAAAACCCATTCCAACCTTTCCCTAAAATCCATCCCTATCTCCCTTTTTCCCTAAAATCCATTCCAATCTTTCCCTAAAATCAATTCCAACTTTTCCCTAAACCCATCCCAACCTTCCCCTAAATCCCATCCCAATCTTTCCCTAAAACCCATCCCAATCTTTCCCTAAAATCAATTCCAGCCTTTCCCTAAAATCAATTCCAGCCTTTCTCTAAACCCATCCCAAGCTTTCCCCAAACCCATCCCAACCCTTTCCAAAATCCATCCCAAATTCCCCTAAAATCCATCCCAATCATTCTCCAATCCCATCCCAACTTCCCCAATCCCATCCCAATTTTCCCTCCCCACCCCACCCTCCCTTTTCTCCCATCCAGACCCCGAATTCCCTCATTTCTCTTTAATTTTTCTCACCCTCGGGGATTTCTTTCTAATTTTATTTTTTGCTCTTTTGGGTTTTTTCCCCTCCCGAGCCTCCGGGGCCCCGTCAGGTGACGGAAGTTTCCAGTCACGGAGCTCAGAACGTTCCTGGAGCTCTGACATTTCGGATTTATCTCCCCAGTTCATCTTTTTGGGGTTTTTTTTTGTTTGACTCGGCAGCTTCACCTGCACCCGCTGACATTTCAGAGCCTCACCGGGGCCCCCGGGGCAGAAATCGCTGCCTGCCCTGGAAAAAAGTTCATGTCATGGAAAAATTCCACGTTTTGGGCTGCAAAAGTGGGGATTTGGTGAAAAAAATGCTAAAAAAATCTGAGATTGAACAGGAATTTTATGGAGTTAAAGCCATAAAAACTCTGGGATTCTTCTCAGAAACCCACCCAGACATGCCCATGGAAAAATTTCCCTTTTTTGCTTTCAAATTGGGGATTCCATGAGGAAAATGCTAAAAAATCTGAGATTAATCAGGAATTTCATGGAGTTAAAGCCATAAAAACTCTGGGATTCTTCTCAAAAACCCCACTGAGCCCAGCCCATGGAAAGTTTCCCCATTTCGGGCTGCAAAAGTGGGGATTTGGTGAGGAAATGCTAAAAAATTTGAGATTGACCAGGAATTTTATGGAGTTAAATCCATAAAAACTCTGGGATTCTTCTCAAAACCTCTTTGAGGACAGCTCTGATTTCCCCATGGAAAATTTCCCCTTTTTTATTCTACAAGTGGGGATTTGGTGAGGGAAATGCTAAAAAATCTGAGATTGAACAGGAATTTTATGGAGTTAAAGCCATAAAAACTCTGGGATTCTTTCTCAAAACTCCACTGAGCACAGCTCTGATTTCCCCATGGAAAAATTCCTCCTTTTTTATTCTAAAAGTGGGGATTTGGTGAGGAAAATCCTAAAAAATCTGAGATTGACCAGGAATTTTATGGAGTTAAATCCATAAAAACTCTGGGATTCTTCTCAAAACCTCTTTGAGGACAGCTCTGATTTCCCCATGGAATATTCCCCCTTTTTTATTCTAAAAGTGGTGATTTGGTGAGGGAAATCCTAAAAAATCTGAGATTGACCGGGAATTTCATGGAGTTAAATCCATAAAAACTCTGGGATTCTTCTCAAAACCTCTTTGAGGACAGCCCATGGAAAAATTCCACATTTTGAGCTCCAAAAGTGGGGATTTGGGGAGGGAAATGCTAAAAAATCTGAGATTGAACAGGAATTTTATGGAGTTAAATCCATAAAAACCCTGGGATTCTTCTCAAAACCTCTTTGAGGACAGCTCTGATTTCCCCATGGAATATTCCCCCTTTTTTATTCTAAAAGTGGGGATTTGGTGAGGGAAATGCTAAAAAATCTGAGATTGATCAGGAATTTTATGGAGTTAAATCCATAAAAACTCTGGGATTCTTCAAAAAAACCCCACTGGGCCCAGCCCATGGAAAATTTCCCCTCTTTGGGCTGCAAAAGTGGGGATTTGGTGAGGAAAATCCTAAAAAATCTGAGATTGAACAGGAATTTTATGGAGTTAAAGCCATAAAAACTCTGGGATTCTTCTCAAAACTCCACTGAACACAGCTCTGATTTCCCCATGGAAAAATTCCTCCTTTTTTATTCTAAAAGTGGGGATTTGGTGAGGAAAATGCTAAAAAATCTGAGATTGAACAGGAATTTTATGGAGTTAAATCTATAAAAACTCTGGGATTCTTCTCAAAACCTCTTTGAGGACAGCCCTGATTTCCCCATGGAAAAATTCCCCTTTTTTGCTTTCAAACCGGTGATTTCATGAGGGAAAACCTAAAAAATCCAACAAACCCCAGAAACCTGAACTGAAATCCTCACCCCAAATCCTAAAAAATCCAAAAAATCCCCAGGATTCCTCCCCAAAACCCCACTGAGCACAGTCCTGCTTTCCCCATGGAAAAGTTCCCCTTTTTTATTCTACAAGTGGGGATTTGGTGAGGGAAATGCTAAAAAATCTGAGATTGACCAGGAATTTTATGGAGTTAAAGCCATAAAAACTCTGGGATTCTTCTCAAAACCTCTTTGAGGACAGCTCTGATTTCCCCATGGAAAAATTCCCTTTTTTTGCTTCCAAATTGGTGATTTGGTGAGGAAAATGCTAAAAAATCTGAGACTGAGCAGGAATTTCATGGGGTTAAATCCATGAAATCTCCTGGATCTTTCCCTTCCTCTTTTTTGTTCTAAAAGTGGTGACTCCGTGAGGAAAATCCTAAAAAATCTGAGATTGACCAGGAATTTTATGCAGTTAAATCCATAAAAACCTCTGGGATTCTTCCCAAAAACCCCACTGAGCACAGCCCTGATTTCCCCATGGAAAAATTTCCTTTTTTTGCTTCCAAATTGGTGATTTGGTGAGGAAAATCCTAAAAAATCTGAGATTGACCAGGAATTTTATGGAGTTAAATCCATAAAAACTCTGGGATCTTTCCCAAAACCCCACTGAACACAGCCCTGCTTTTCCCCATGGAAAAATTCCTTTTTTTTGCTTTCAAACCGGTGATTTCATGAGGGAAATGCTAAAAAATCTGAGATTTCCCAGAAATTTCCTGGGGTTAAATCCATCAAATCTCCTGGATCCTTCCCTCCCCCTTTTTTTGTTCTAAAAGTGGTGACTCTGTGAGGAAAATCCTAAAAAATCTGAGATTTCCCAGATATTCCCTGGAATTAAATCCATCAAATCTCCTGGATCTTTCCCAAAACCCCACTGAGCCCAGCCCATGGAAAAATTTCCCTTTTTTGTTCTAAAAGGGGTGACTCCGTGAGGAAAATCCTAAAAAATCTGACATTCCCAGAAGCCTGGAGTGAAAGCATCCCCCACCAAAAAAAAAAGGGAAAAAAGGAAATCACCCCCATCTCAAACAAAAAACAAATCCCAAAAAAAGGAAATCACCTCCTAAAAAAAGAAAATCATCCCAAAAAAAGGAAATAATCCCCCCAAAAAAGAAATCATCCCCCCAAAAATCACCCCAAAAAGGGAAATCACCTCCCTAAAAAAATGAAATCACCCCAGAAAAGGAAATTACCCCCTAAAAAAGGAAATCACACCCCCAAAAAATAAAGCACCCACAAAAAAGGAAATCACCCCAAAAAGGAAATCACCCCAAAAAAGAAAACCACCCCAAAAATAAATCACCCACAAAAAAGGAAATCACCCACAAAAAAGGAAATCAGCCCCCAAAAAAGGAAATTACCCCAAAAAAAGGAAATCACCCCAAAAAAACCAGAGATCACCCCTCTAAAAAAAGGAAATCAGCCCCAAGAAAAGGAAAGCAGCCCCCCCCAAAAGGAAATCACCCCAAAAAAAGGAAATCACCCCCAAAAAGGAAATCTCCCCTAAACAAAGGAATTCACCCCCTAAAAAAGGAAATCGGCCCCCAAAAGAAGGAAATCAGCCCCAAGAAAAGGAAAACAGCCCTAAAAAAAGGAAATCACCCCACAAAAGGAAATCAGCCCCCAAAAAAGGAAATCACCCCAAAAAAGGAAATCAGCCCCCAAAAAAGGAAAAAGAAGGAAACCACCTCCCTAAAAAAAGGAAATCATCTCCTAAAAATGGAAATCAGCCCCAAAAAAGGGAAACCAGCCCCAAAAAAGGAAATCAACCCCCAAAGGAGGAAATCAGCCCCAAAAAAGGGAAACCAGCCCTAAAAACAGGAAATTGGCCCCAAGAAAAGGAAACTAGCCCCAAAAAAAGGAAATCAGCCCTAAACAAAGGAAATCACCCCTAAACAAAGGAAATCGGCCCCAAGAAAAGGAAACAGCCCCACAAAAGGAAACCACCTCTAAAAAATGAGCTCACCCCACAAAATGAGCTCACCCCACAGAATGAGCTCACCTCACAAAATGAGCTCACCCCACAAAATGAACTCACCCCACAAAATGAGCTCACCCCACAAAAGGAGCTCACCCCACAAAATGAGCTCACCCCACAAAAGGAGCTCACCCCACAAAATGAGCTCACCCCGCAGGCGTCACGGCTGCTCCCACGTCACTGCCCGGGGTTCCCGTCAGCCCCGCCGGGTTTCGGTTCCGCGGCTGATCCTGTTGTGATTTTTGTCGCCAATTTTTGTCGTCGATTTTTGTCACCAATTTTTCTTGCTGATTTATTTTTGTCACTGATTTTTCATGCTGATTTATTTTTCTTGCCCATTTATTTTTCTCGCCAATTTATTTTTGTTGCCCATTTATTTTTGTCGCCCATTTACTTTCCTTGCTGATTGATTTTTGTTACCCATTTATTTTTCTTGCCCATTTTTGTTCCTGATTTATTTTTGTTGCCCATTTATTTTTTTTTCTCATTTATTTTTGTTGCCCATTTATTTTTGTTGCCCATTTATTTTTGTCGCCGATTTATTTTGGTCGCTGATTTTTCTTGCCAATTTATTTTTCTTGCTGATTTATTTTTGTTGCCCATTGATTTTTGTTGCTGATTTACTTTTGTTGCCCATTTATTTTTTTTCTCATTTATTTTTGTTACTGATTTTTGTTGCTGATTTTTCTTGCCCATTTATTTTTGTTGCTGATTTATTTTTCTTGCCCATTTATTTTTTTCTCATTTATTTTTGCTGCCCATTTTTTTTTCTCATTTATTTTTTTTTCTCATTTATTTTTGTTGCCCATTTATTTTTGTCACCCATTTATTTTTCTTGCCCATTTATTTTTTTCTCATTTATTTTTCTTGCCCATTTATTTTTTTCTCATTTATTTTTGTTGCCCATTTATTTTTCTTGCCCATTTATTTTTTTTTCTCATTTATTTTTCTTGCCCATTTATTTTTTTCCCATTTATTCCTGTTGCTGATCCCCCAAACAGAGCAGGACAGACCCAGCCGTGCCCGCCTCACCCAGGCAGGGTTTCCTTAGGCCGGGCTCTGGAGCGTTTGTGCCGCGCCTTGGGGAATTCATTCCCAAACCACGGAATTTTCCTTCCCACATCATGGAATTTCCGTTCTCACACTGTGGGATTTCCTACCCAGCCTTTCCCTAAACCCATCCCAACCTTTCCCTCATTCCAACCATTCCCAAAATCCCATCCCAACCTCTCTCTAAAATCCATCCTAACCTTTCCCTTATCCCACTTTCATAAAACCCCATCCCAACCTTTCCCTAAAATCAATTCCAGTCCTTCCTAAAACCCAGCCCAGCCTTTCCCCTATCCCAACTTTTCCCTAAAACCCATCCCAGCCTTTCCCTCATCACAACCATTCCCAAATCCCATCCCAACCTTTCCCTAAAATCAGTTCCAACTTTTCCCTAAACCCATCCCAGCTTTCCCTAAAATCAATCCCAACTTTTCCCTAAACCCATCCCAACCTTTCCTTTATCCCAACCCTTCCCTAAACCCATCCCAGCTTTTCCCTAAATCCATCCCAAATTCCCTCTTTCCCTAAAATCAATCCCAACTTTTCCCTAAAACCCATCCCAACCTTTCCCTCATTCCAACCTTTCCCTAAAATCAATTCCAAACTTTCCCCAAACCCATCCCAGCCTTTCCTTTATCCCAACCTTTCCCTAAAATCAATTCCAGCTTTTCCTTTATCCCAACCCTTCCCTAAACCCATCCCAGCCTTTCCTTTATCCCAACCTTTCTCTAAACCCAATCCTCATTCCCAAATCCCATCCCAACCTTTCCTTAAAATCAATTCCAGCCTTTCCCTAAACCCATCCCAACTTTTCCTTAAAATCCATCCCAACCTTTCCCTAAAATCAATTCCAGCTTTTCCCTAAACCCATCTCAACCTTTCCCTAAAATCCATCCCAACCTTTCCCAAATCCCAACCTTTCCCTAAACCCATCCCAACCTTTCCCTAAAAATCAATTCCAGCTTTTCCTTTATCCCAACCCTTCCCTAAACCCATCTCAACCTTTCCCTAAATCCATCCCAAATTCCTTCTTTCCCCAAACCAATCCCAATTTTTCCCAAACCCATCCCAACCTTTCCCTAAACCCATCCCAAATTCCTTCTTTCCCTAAACCCATCCTAATTTTTCCCTAAAACCCATCCCAACCTTTTTTTAAAATCCATCCTAACTTTTCCCTAAAATCAATTCCAACTTTTCCCTAAAATCAATTCCAACTTTTCCCTAAAATCAATTCCAACTTCTCCCTAAAATCAATTCCAACTTCTCCCTAAAACCAATTCCAACTTTTCCCTAAAACCCATCCCAACCTTTTTTAAAATCCATCCCAATTTTCCCAAATCCCATCCCAACATTCCCCCAATTCCCCCCCAGCACACACCGGGCTCCATTTTTCCAGAATTTATTTTATTCCCAATTTCCCCATTTTTGTACACGATACAAAGCTGCCTATACACGGTATAAACCCTCCTGATATGTATGACATACAAAATTCCATTAAAAATTCCCAAATATTCCCAAATCCACGGATTTCAACACCTCTGGGATCCATCCTGGATTTTTTGGGAATATTCTCGTTGCTGGGTGTTTAAAAAATTCCCTTTTTTTGGTGTTTTTGGAGGGAAAAAACTCTTGGATGATGAAAAAAATTCCCAATTTTTTTCTGGAATTTCCACAGGAAATATTTCCAGTTCTGCCAAAGGACACCTGGGGCTCCTCCCAGGAATTGCAGAGAGAAAAATTTGCCACTAAATCCTGATTTTAGGCTCAGTTTTGTGACTTAATCCTGATTTTAGAGCTCAGCTTCAGACTTAAACCCCGAACATTTCAAAAAAATTAAAAATTTTTTTTAAAATTTAATTTAAAAATAAAAAAATTTAAAATTTGGGGATTTTAAACCTTAAAAAAAGTAAAATTCATTTTTTTCATAAAATGTGGGGGAATTTTAAACCTTTAAAGGAATAAAATTAATTTTAAAAAATGAAGGGATTTTGAGCATTTCAAAATTTGGGGATTTTAAACCTTTAAGGAAGTAAAATTCACTTTTTTTCCTAAAATGTGGGGGAATTTAAAACCTTTAAAGGAATAAAATTCATTTTTTTCATAAAATATGGGGGAATTTAAAACCTTTAAAGGAATAAAATTAATATGAAAATATGAAGGGATTTTTAGCATTTCAAATTTTGGGGATTTTTAAACCTTCAAGGAATTAAAATTCATTTTTTTAATATAATGTGGGGGATTTTAAAGCTTTAAAGGAGTAAAATCCTTTTTTTTCATAAAATTTAAACCTCTAAAGGAATAAAATTCTTTTTTTTTAATTAATGTGGGGGGATTTAAAACCTCTAAAGGAATAAAATTCATTTTTTTAATGTGGGGGGATTTTAAACCTTTAAAGAAGTAAAATTAATTTTTTTTTCCATAAAACCCCCAAAATCCCAGGATTGGGTTGATAATTCCCATTTTTCCTTTTCCCTGCTCCTTTTCCATGATTTTCCAACTGGAAAATTCCTTCCCAGAGGATTTTCAGGGATGCTGAGCAAAGATCTGCCCAAAAAAAGGGCAAAAAAAAATTTAAAATAAAATAAAATCCACACGAAATTCCCTGGGGAATTCTCTGAAATTCCCTCAGGAATTCTCTCAAATTCCAAAGGAATTCTCCCAGATTCCAAAGGGATTCTCTCAAATTCCAAAGGGATTTTCCCAAATTCCCTGGGGAATTCTCTCAAATTCCAAAAGGGATTCTCTCAAATTCCAAAGAAATTCTCCCAAAATTCCCTCAGGAATTCTCTCAAATTCCAAAGGAATTCTCCCAAATTCCCTGGGGAATTCTCTCAAATTCTCTCAGGAATTCTCCCAAATTCCAAAGGAATTCTCCCAAATTCCAAAGGAATTCTCCCAAATTCCCGAGGGAGATCCCTGAGTTAATTAAACATCATTAAATCCCAATTAAACAAACCCAGCCTTAATTAATCCCGGTGCTCCTTGGGATGGATCCGTGGCCTCAGGAATTCTTTGGGATTTGGGATCCATGGGCTCAGGAATTCTTTGGGATTGGGGTCAGGGTTTGATGAGGCTGGAGTTGGGATCCATGGGCTCAGAATTCTTTGGGATTTGGGATCCATGGGCTCCGGAATTCTTTGGGATTTGGGTCAGGCTTTGATGAGGCTGGAGTTGGGATCCAGGTGCTCCTCCTGGATGGGAACGCGGCAGCTCCGCTCCGCTGGAAAACAGGGAATTATTCCGGGGTTATTCCAGGGGTTGTTCCATTGCAGGGACCATCCCAGGAATTATTCTGGGAATCATCCCAGGGATCATTTCAAGAATCATTCCAGGAATTATTCTGGGAATCATCCCAGGAATTATTCCAGCATCATCCCAAGGATTATTCCAGGGATCATTCCAGGGATCATTTCAAGAATCATTCCAGGAATTATTATGGGAATTATCCCAGGAATCACCCCAGGAATTTTTGCAGGGATCATCCCAGGAATCACCCCAGGAATCATTCCAGGAATCACCCCAGGAATCCTTCCAAGAATTATTCAAGGAATCCCTTCAGGAATCACTCCAGGAATCATCCCAGGGATCATTTCAGGAATTATTCCAGGAATTATCCCAGGAATCATTCCGGGAATTATTCCAGGGATCATCCCAGGCTCAGCTCAGCCCCTTAATTTTGATTTTAGAGCTCAGTTTTGCCCCTCACTGGATTAAATTTTTCCATTTTTTTTTTAATCCCATAAAAAAGGGAACTCATTGGATTTTTTTTTATCCCATAAAAAGGAGAAATCCCTGGATTAATTTTTTTTATCCCACAAAATCAGAAATCCCTGATTAATTTTTCCCAGTTTTTTTATCCCATTAAAAGGGAACTCTCTGGATCAATTTTTTTTATCCCATAAAATCAGAACTCCCTGAATATTTTTTTCCCAGTTTTTTTATCCCATTTAAAGAGAACTCACTGGATTAATTTTTTTAATCCCATTAAAAAGGGAACTCCCTGGATTAATTTTTCCTCTGTTTTTTTATCCCATTAAAAGGGAATTCACGGGATTAATTTCTTTTTTTCCCATAAAAAAGGGAACTCACTGGATTAATTTTTTTCCCTGTTTTTTTTAATCCCATAAAAAAGGGAATTCCCTGGATTTTTTTTTTTAATCCTACAAAATCAGAACTCCCTGATTAATTTTTCCCTAAATTTTTATCCCAATAAAAGGGAATTCACAGGATTAATTTCTTTTTTTCCCATAAAAAAGGGAATTCCCTGGATTTTTTCCTGTTTAATCCCATAAAAAAAGGGGAATTCAATGGATTAAGTTTTCCCTGTTTTTTATCCCATAAAAAAGATAACTCACTGGAATAAATTTATTTTTTATCCCATAAAATCAGAACTCCCTGATTAATTTTTCCCTGGTTTTTTATCCCATTAAAAGGGAATTCACAGGATTAATTTCTTTTTTTCCCATAAAAAAGAGAATTCTCTGGATTTTTTCCTGTTTAATCCCATTAAAAAAGGGGAATTCAATGGATTAAGTTTTCCCCATTTTTTATCCCATAAAAAGAGAACTCCCTGGATAATTTTTCTTCCTGGTTTTTTTTCTTTTTAATCCCATAAAAAGGTGAACTCCCTGGATTAATTTTTCCTGGTTTTTTATCCCATAAAAAAGATAACTCACTGGAATATTTTTTTTATCCCATAAAATCAGAACTCCCTGGATTATTTTTTTCCTGTTTTTTTTTTTTTTTTAATCCCATAAAAAAGGGAATTCCCTGGATTAATTTTTCCTGGTTTTTTATCCCATAAAAAAGATAACTCACTGGAATAATTTTTTTTTTATCCCATAAAATCAGAACTCCCTGGATTATTTTTTTCCTGTTTTTTTTTTTAATCCCATAAAAAAGGGAATTCCCTGGATTAATTTTTCCCTGTTTTTTATCCCATAAAAAAGATAACTCACTGGAATATTTTTTTTATCCCATAAAATCAGAACTCCCTGGATTATTTTTCTTCCTTTTTTTTTTTTTTTTTTTTTTATATCCCATAAAAAAGGGAATTCCCTGGATTAATTTTTCCCTGTTTTTTTTTTTTAATCCCATAAAAAAAGGAATTCCCTGGATTAATTTTTCCCTGTTTTTTATCCCATAAAACCCCAGGACTCACGGTGCCGGATGCTCCTCCCGGGGCCATTCCTGGTTTTTTTCCGGGCTGCCTGCAGGATCAGGAGCAGGATGGAAATTCCACTGACCAGGAGCAGCAGCAGGCACAGCAGGAGCAGGGACAGAGAGCCTGGAATGGAATGGAAAATTCCCTAAAAAATCCCAAATAATTCCTGGTGCTGCTTGGAGTCTCCCTCAGAGATTCCAGAGGGAGAATCCAGACCAGGGAAATCAGGAAATCTGGGATGTTGTGGGAAATAGAGGAAAAAATGGGAATTCCATGCCCAGGAAAGCAGCTTGACATGGAAAGCAAGCAGCTGGAAATTGGAAATTCTGGGAAGAAATCCAGGTCTGGCTTGAGAGAAATTGGGAATTCAGTTCCCAGGAAAACGGCTCCAGCTGGAAATCCCTGCCCAGCTGGAAATGTGGAATTCTAGAAATGTAGGATTCTGGAATGTTGTCTAAAATCCATAAAGGATTCAGAGAAATTGGGAATTTCCTTCCCAGGAAAGCAGCTCCAGCTGAACTCCCTGCCCAGCTGGAAATGTGGAATTCTGGAAATGTGGAAATTCTGGAATGTTGTGTGAAATCCAGGTTTGGCTTCAGAGAAATTTGGAATTCCCTTCCCAGGAAAGCAGCTCCAGCTGGAAATGTGGAATTCTGGAAATGTGGAATTCTGGAATGTTGTCTAAAATCCATAAAGGATTGAGAGAATTTGGGAATTTCCCTTCCCAGGAAAGCAGCCCCAGCTGGAAATCCCTGCCCAGCTGGAAATGTGGAATTCTGGAATTTCTAGAATTGTGTGAAATCCATAAAAGGATTCAGAGAAATTGGGAATTCCCTTCCCAGCAAAGCAGCTCCAGCTGGAAGCATGGAATTCTGGAAATGTGGGATTCTGGAATGTTGTGTGAAATCTATAAAGGATTCTGAGAAAGTGGGAATTCCTTTCCCAGGAAGGCAGTCCCAGCTGGAAATGTGGGATTCTGGAATGTTGTGTGAAATCCGTAAAGGATTCTGAGAAAGTGGGAATTCCCTAACCAGGAAAGTAGCCCCAGCTGGAAATGTGGAATTCTGGAATGTTGTGTGAAGTCCATAAAGGATTCTGAGAAAGTGGGAATTCCTTTCCCACGAAAGCAGCCCCAGCTGGAAATGTGGGATTCTGGAATTTATGTACCCAAAAATCCAGGTTTGGCTTTTCAGAAATTGGGAATTCCCATCCCAGGAAAGCAGCTTTACATGGAAAGCAAGCATCTGGAAATGTGGGATCCTGGAATGTGTGAAATCCATGAAGGATTCAGAGAATTTGGGAATCCCTTCCCAGGACAGCAGCCCCAGGTGGAAATCTGGGATCCTGGAATGTGTGGAATTCTGAAATGTTGTGTGAAATCCAGATTTGGCTTCAGAGAAATTTGGAATTCTTTCCCAGGACAGCAGCCCCGGGTGGAAATGTGGGAGAACCTGGAACGTTGTGTGAAGTCCATAAAGGATTCAGAGAAATTGGGAATTCTTTCCCAGGGATCCTGGAATGTGTGAAATCCATGAAGGTTTCAGAGAATTTGGGAATCCTTTCCCAGGCCAGCAGCCCCAGGTGGATTCCCTGCCCAGCAGGAAATGTGGGATCCTGGAACGTTGTGTGAAGTCCATAAAGGATTCAGAGAAATTGGGAATCCTTTCCCAGGCCAGCAGCCCCAGCTGGAAATGTGGGATCCTGGAATGTGTGAAATCCATGAAGGTTTCAGAATCTGGGAATCCTTTCCCAGGCCAGCAGCCCCAGCTGGAAATGTGGGAGACCCTGGAATGTTGTGTGAAATCCATGAAGGATTCAGAGAATTTGGGAATCCTTTCCCAGGCCAGCAGCCCCGGGTGGAAATGTGGGATCCTGGAATGTGTGAAATCCATGAAGGTTTCAGAGAATTTGGGAATCCTTTCCCAGGCCAGCAGCCCCAGATGGATTCCCTGCCCAGCAGGAAATGTGGGATCCTGGAATGTGTGAAATCCATGAAGGTTTCAGAATTTGGGAATCCTTTCCCAGGGATCCTGGAATGTGTGAAATCCATGAAGGTTTCAGAATTTGGGAATCCTTTCCCAGGCCAGCAGCCCCAGGTGGATCCCAGCTCTCCTTACCCCAGCCGGGTTCCGTGGCACTGCCGGGCTCCGTGCAGACCTCAGGGATCTCCTTGGGCCTGGATCCCCTGGAGCTGTTCTCTGGGAATTCTGTGGGAAAGGGAGCCCTGCTCTCCGGGAATTCTGTGGGAAAGGGATCCCTGTTCTCCAGGAATTCTGTGGGAAGGGGATCCAGGGCTGCAGGGCTGCTGCACACGGCATCCTCGGTGGCTGTTCCAGCTCGGAGCGTGCTCTTCCCAAAAGTGCTGCAGCTGGAAAAGAAATCCCACAGAATCCCAGAATTATTCACTGAATGTCTCTGGATTTGGGCTTTTCCTGGAAAAATGAAAGCCCCAGAGCTGCTCTGAGCACGTTGCACCCAAAAAGGTTTTTTCCCCCTAAAAAGAGATTTTTCCCCCCCAAAAAGATCTTTTCCTCAAAAAAGTGACTTTTTCCCCAAAAAAAGGATTTTTTTCCCCAAGAAAAGAGGTTTTTCCCTTAAAAATGTGACTTTTTTCCCCTAAAAAGAGATTTTTCCCTCACAAAAGGATTTTTTACCTCCAAAAAGGGACTTTTTCCCTAAAAAAGGATTTTTTTTCCTCCAAAAAGAGATTTTTCCCTCACAAAAGGATTTTTACCTCCAAAAAGGGATTTTTTCCCCAAAAAAAGAGATTTTTCCTTAAAAATATTACTTTTTTCCCCAAAACCAGATTTTTCCCTCACAAAAGGATTTTTTACCTCCAAAAAGGGATTTTTTTCCCCCCACAAAAGGATTTTTTACCTCCAAAAAGGGATTTTTTTCCCCCCACAAAAGGATTTTTTACCTCCAAAAAGGGATTTTTTCCCCAAAAAAAAGGATTTTTTTCCCCCCACAAAAGGATTTTTACCTCCAAAAAAGGACTTTTTTCCCCAAAAAAAGGATTTTTTTCCCCCAAAAACAGATTTTTCCCTCACAAAAGGATTTTTTACCCCCAAAAAGGGATTTTCCCACCCCAAAAAAGGATTTTTCCCCCCAAAAAAGGATTCCTACTTGGTCCAAGGCTGGCAGTTCTCATTCCTTCCTCTGGAGAAAGTCCCTTCAGGACACTGGGAGCACTCTGGGAAAAATGGGATCAAAAGGAAGGATTGCAGGGAATTCCAGCTCCACATCCCAGCTCAGCCCCTCCCAGGGGAATTCCAAATCCACTTCCCAAGGGAATTCCAAATCCCAAGGGAATTCCAATCCCAACTCTTCCCAAGGCAATTCCAATCCCCACTGCCCCTTTCCCACAGGAATTTCAAATCCCAACTCACTGCTCCCAAAGGAAATTCCAAATCCCAAGGCTTCCCATAGGAATTCCAAATCCCAACTCACCCCTTCCAAAAGGAATTCCAAATCCACTTCCCAAGAGAATTCCAATCCCAACTCTTCCCAAGGGAATCCCAATCCCAGCTGCCCCTTTCCCACAGGAATTCCAATCCCAGCTGCCCCTTTCCCACAGGAATTCCAACCCCAACTCTTCCCAAGGAATTCCAATCCCAGCTGCCCCTTTCCCAAGGAATTCCAACCCCGACTCTTCCCAAGGAATTCCAAATCCAGTTCCCATAGGAATTCCAAATCCCAACTCACCCCTTCCAAAAGGAATTCCAAATCCACCTCCCAAGAGAATTCCAATCCCAACTCTTCCCAAAGCAATTCCAATCCCAGCTGCCCCTTTCCCACAGGAATTCCATCCCAGCTGCCCCTTTCCCACAGGAATTCCAATCGCAGCTGCCCTTTTCCCACAGGAATTCCATCCCAGCTTGCCCCTTTCCCACAGGAATTCCATCCCAGCTTGCCCCTTTCCCACAGGAATCCCAATCCCAGCTGCCCCTTTCCCAAGGAATCCCAATCCCAGGTTGCCCATTTCCCACAGGAATTCCAATCCCAGCTGCCCCTTTCCCAAGGAATCCCAATCCCAACTGCCCCTTTCCCACAGGAATCCCAATCCCAGCTGCCCATTTCCCACAGGAATTCCAATCCCAGCTGACCCTTTCGCAAGGAATTCCAATCCCAGCTGCCCCTTTCCCACAGGAATTCCAATCCCAGCTGCCCTTTTCCCACAGGAATTCCAATCCCAACTGACCCTTTCCCAGGGAATTCCAACCCCAACTCTTTCCCACAGGAATTCCAATCCCAGCTGCCCCTTTCCCACAGGAATTCCAACCCCAACTCTTTCCCACAGGATTTCCAATCCCAGCTGACCCTTTCCCACAGGAATTCCAATTCCAGCTGCCCCTTTCCCACAGGAATTCCAACCCCAACTCTTCCCAAGGAATTCCAATCCCAGCTGCCCCTTTCCCAAGGAATTCCAATCCCAGCTGCCCCTTTCCCAGGGAATCCCAAGCCCAGCAGACCCTTTCCCACAGGAATTCCAATCCCAGCTGCCCTTTTCCCACAGGAATTCCAATCCCAGCTGCCCCTTTCCCACAGGAATTCCAACCCCAACTCTCCCCAAGGAATTCCAATCCCAGCTGCCCCTTTCCCACAGGAATCCCAATCCCAGCTGCCCCTTTCCCAAGGAATCCCAATCCCAGCTGACCCTTTCCCACAGGAATTCCAACCCCAACTCTTTCCCACAGGAATTCCAATCCCAACTCTTTCCCAAGGAATCCCAATCCCAGCTGCCCCTTTCCCAAGGAATTCCAATCCCAGCTGCCCCTTTCCCACAGGAATTCCAATCCCAGCTGCCCTTTTCCCAAGGAATTCCAGCCCCAGCTCACCATGGGCATTCCCAGTGGAAGTTTCTGCTGGCTGGAACCCAGCCTGGCACACACAGACCCTGTCTGAGGTTTTCTCACACGGCTTCACCTCCACGCTGCCCTTCCCTGGGCAGGAAATCATTCATTAATTAACAGCAATTCATTAATGAACAGCCACAATTCATTCATTAACAGCAATTCATTCATTAACAGCAAAAATTAACTCTTTGAGGGTTTTTTTTTCCTATGAAGAAGCTGCAGAATTCAGCAATTTAATGATTTGTAATGAAACAATTTAACAAGCAATTTTTTTCCCCAAAATTCCCTTAAAAATGGGATTTTTCCCCCCCAAAATGTTTTTTTTTTCCTCTCAAAAATGCCCCCAAAAAAGGTTCTTTTCCTCAAAATGGGATTTTTCCCAAAATTACCCCTGAAAAAGGGATTTTTTTTCCCCCAAAATGGGATATTTTTCCCTCAAAAATGCCTCCAAAGAGATTTTTTACCTCAAAAATGCCTCTAAAGGAAATTTTCCAAAAAAAAAAAGGGGGGGGTTTCCCTCAAAAATGCCCCAAAAGAGATTTTTCCCCCCAAAATGGGATTTTTCTTCCTGAAAGATGCCCCCTCAAAAAGGAATTTTTCCCCAAAATGGGATTTGTTCCCCAAATTGCCCCCAAAAGAGGACTTTTTTTCCCCCAAATGGGATTTTTCCCCTAAATGCCTCCAAAAAAGGATTTCTCCCCCAAAACCAGAGGGTTTTCCCTCAAAAATTACCCCAAAAAAGGATTTTTCCCCCCCAAACCTAGGATATTTTTCCCCTAAAAGTGGGATTTTTTCCCCCCAAAAAGGGATTTTTTTCCCTCAAAAAGCGATGCTTTCCTCCCAAAAAGCAATTCTCCCCTACAAAAAGGGGATTTTTTTCCCCAAAAGGGATTTTCTTCCCCTCAAAAATGACATTTTTTCCCCCAAAACCAGGATATTTTTCCCCCAAAAAGCGACTTTTCCCCGAAATGCCCTAAAAATGTAATTTTTTTCCCCAAACCCAGGATTTTTTCCCCCAAATCCCAGCACTCACGGGTCTGGCAGACGGTGCAGCTTTTGCAGAAGCCGTGGTGGTGCTGGGAGCTGAAATATCCGTCCTGGCAGGGGGAGCACACGGTGTCAGCCCAGGCCGTGCAGCGGCTGCGCATCCTCTCTCCTAAAAACACCCCAAAAATCGGGATTCAGTGGGGTCATGAGGGGAAAAATCCTACATTTCATCCTTTGGGATCAAATGGAGTGTCCTGCACAGGGAGCACACGGTGTCGGCCCAGGCCGTGCAGCGACTGCACATCCTCTCCCCTAAAAACACCCCAAAAATTGGGATTCAGTGGGGTCAGGAGGGGAAAAATGCTAAATTTCATCCTTTGGGATCAAATGGTGTGTCCTGCACAGGGAGCACACAGCGTCAGCCCAGGCCGTGCAGCGACTCCGCATCCTCTCCCCTAAAAACACCCCAAAAATCGGGATTCAGTGGCATCCTTAGGGGAAAAATCCTAAATTTCATCCTTTGGGATCAAATGGTGTGTCCTGGTGTAGTGGCTGCACATCCTCTCCCCTAAAAACACCCCAAAAATCGGGATTCAGTGGCATCCTGAGGGGAAAAATCCTAAATTTCATCCTTTGGGATCAAATAAGGACTGTCTGCATTCCTGAGGGGAAAAATCCTAATTTTTATCCTTTGGGATCAGTGTGTCCTGGCACAGCCAGCACACGGTGTCGGCCCAGGCCATGCAGTGGCTGTGCATCCTCTCCCCTAAAAACACCCCAAAAAATTGGGATTCAGTGGGATCCTGAGGGGAAAAATCCTGAATTTCACCCTTTGGGATCAAATGGAGTGTCCTGGTGTAGTGGCTGCGCATCCTCTCCCCTAAAAACACCCCAAAAATCGGGATTCAGTGGGGTCATGAGGGGGAAAATGCTAAATTTCACCCTTTGGGATCAAATCAGGATTGTCTGCGCTCGTGAGGGGAAAAAATCCTAATTTTTATCCTTTGGGATCAGCGTGTCCTTGCAGGGCGAGTACACAGTGTCAGCCCAGGCTGGGCAGCAGCTGCGCATCCTCTCCCCTAAAAACACCCCCAAAACTCGGGATTCAGTGGGATCCTGAGGAGAAAAATCCTAAATTTCATCCTTTGGGATCAAATAAGGACTGTCTGCATTCCTGAGGGGAAAAATCCTAATTTTTATCCTTTGGGATCAGCGTGTCCTGGCACAGCCAGCACACGGTGTCGGCCCAGGCCGTGCAGCAACTGTGCATCCTCTCCCCTAAAAACACCCCAAAAATCAGGATTCAGTGGGATCCTGAGGGGAAAAATCCTAAATTTCATCCTTTGGGATCAAATCAGGATTGTCTGCGTTTGTGAGAGGAAAAATCCTAATTTTTATGCTTCGGGATCAGCGTGTCCTGGCACGGCCAGCACACAGTGTCGGCCCAGGCCGTGCAGGGGCTGTGCATCCTCTCCCCTAAAAACACCCCAAAAATCGGGATTCAGTGGGATCCTGAGGGGAAAAATCCTAAATTTCATCCTTTGGGAATAAATCGGGATTGGCTGGAGTTATAAGGGGAAAAAATCCTATTTTTTATCCTTTGGGATCAGTGTGTCCTGGCAAGGGGAAGAAATGGTGTCGGCCCAGGCCGTGCAGTGACTGCGCATCCTTTCCCCTAAAAACACCCCAAAATTTGGGATTCAGAGGGATCCTGAGGAGAAAAATCCTAAATTTCATCCTTTGGGATCAAATAAGGATTCTCTGCGTTCGTGAGAGGAAAAATCCTAATTTTTATGCTTCGGGATCAGCGTGTCCTGGCACAGCCAGCACACAGTGCCGGCCCAGGCCGTGCAGCAACTGCGCATCCTCTCCCCTAAAAACACCCCAAAAATCAGGATTCAGTGGGGTCATGAGGGGAAAAATCCTAAATTTCATCCTTTGGGATCAAATTGTCTGGGTTTGTGAGGGGAAAAATCCTAAATTTCATCCTTTGGGATCAAATGGTGTGTCCTGCACAGGGAGTACACAGCGTCAGCCCAGGCCGTGCAGTGACTGCGCGTCCTCTCCCCTAAAAACACCCCAAAAATCAGGATTCACTGGGATCCTGAGGGGAAAAACCCTAAATTTCATCCTTTGGGATCAAATAAGGATTGTCTGCGCTCGTGAGGGGAAAAATCCCAATTTTTATCATTTGGGATCCCTGTGTCCTGGCAAGGGGAGGAAATGGTGACAACCCAGGCCATGCAGTGACTGCGCGTCCTCTCCCCTAAAAACACCCCAAAAATCAGGATTCAGTGGGATCCTGAGGGGAAAAATCCTAAGTTTCACTCTTTGGGATCAAATAAGGATTGTCTGCGCTCGTGAGGGGAAAAATCCCAATTTTTATCATTTGGTATCCATGTGTCCTGGCAAGGGGAGGAAATGGTGACAGCCCAGGCCGTGCAGGGGCTGTGCATCCTCTCCCCTAAAAACACCCCAAAAATCGGGATTCAGTGAGATCCTCAGGGGAAAAATCCTAAATTTCACCCTTTGGGAATAAATTGGGATTCAGTGGGGTCGTGAGGGGAAAATCCTAATTTTTATCCTTTGGGATCAGCGTGTCCTGGCAAGGGGAAGAAATGGTGTCAGCCCAGGTCGTGCAGCGACTCCGCATCCTCTCCCCTTAAAACACCCCAAAACTCGGGATTCAGTGGGGTCATGAGGGGAAAAATCCTAAATTTCATCCTTTGGGATCAAATGGTGTGTCCTGCACAGGGAGCACATGGTGTCGGCCCAGGCCGTGCAGTGGCTGTGCATCCTCTCCCCTAAAAACACCCCAAAAATCGGGATTCAGTGGGATCCTGAGGGGAAAAATCCTACATTTCATCCTTTGGGAATAAATTGGGATTGGCTGGGGTTATAAGGGGAAAAAATCCTATTTTTTATCCTTTGGGATCAATGTGTCCTGGCAAGGGGAAGAAATGGTGTCGGCCCAGGTCGTGCAGCGACTCCCTATCCTCTCCCCTAAAAACACCCCAAAAATCGGGATTCAGTGGGGTCATGAGGGGAAAAATCCTAAATTTCACCCTTTGGGATCAAATTGTCTGGGTTTGTGAGGGGAAAAATCCTAAATTTCATCCTTTGGGACCAAATGGTGTGTCCTGCACAGGGAGCACACAGCGTCAGCCCAGGCCGTGCAGTGACTGCGTGTCCTCTCCCCTAAAAACACCCCAAAAATCAGGATTCAGTGGGATCCTGAGGGGAAAAATCCTAAGTTTCACTCTTTGGGATCAAATAAGGATTGTCTGCGCTCGTGAGGGGAAAAATCCCAATTTTTATCATTTGGGATCCATGTGTCCTGGCAAGGGGAGGAAATGGTGACAGCCCAGGCCGTGCAGGGGCTGTGCATCCTCTCCCCTAAAAACACCCCAAAAATCGGGATTCAGTGAGATCCTGAGGGGAAAAATCCTAAATTTCACCCTTTGGGAATAAATTGGGATTCAGTGGGATCGTGAGGGGAAAATCCTAATTTTTACCCTTTGGGATCAGTGTGTCCTGGCAAAGGGAAGAAATGGTGTCAGCCCAGGTCGTGCAGCGACTCCGCATCCTCTCCCCTAAAAACACCCCAAAACTCGGGATTCAGTGGGGTCATGAGGGAAAAAATCCTAAATTTTATCCTTTGAGGTCAGTGTGTCCTGGCAAGGGGAGCGACTGCACATCCTCTCCCCTAAAAACACCCCAAAATTTGGGATTCAGTGAGATCCTGAGGGGAAAAATCCGACATTTCATCCTTTGGGATCAAACGTTGCCCAGAATTTGGCAGTTCCTGGTTTTTATTTAGGAGAAAAATCCCTGGAAGTTTGGGCCAGGTGAAAAATCAACATGAAATGGAGCAGCTGAAAAGGGCTAAAAAATGGAGAAAATGCCCCAAAGTTTTGTCCCAGTGGATCCCAAATATCCTTTCCCAAGTTTTCAGTTCTGGCATTTCAGTGTCAGGGAAAAGGTTTAGGAAATTCTCCTGATTGAGGCATTTAGGAAGCAAAAACACATCAAAGAAAGTTAAAAATCACTCTCAAAAAGAAAGATTTTTTCTATTTTTCTGGTCTAAAATTGATTTTTATCAGTCTAAAAGGTAGGTATAACACTAAAAAATAGGTATTGTGCTAAAAATAGGTATTACACTAAGAAAAAATTAGATACTACACTTTAAAGTGGGTATTATGCTAAGAAAAAAATAGATATACTAAAAATAGATACTGTACTAAAAGTAGATATTACACTAAAAATAAGTATTACACTAAAAATAGGTATTACACTAAGAAGTTGGATATTCCACTAAAAATAGATATTGCACTTTAAAAATAATAAAATTTTTAAAAATTTATTTGTATTAATAAAACATATATATTACACTTAAACCCAGATATTCCAGTACGAAAAATTTAGATACTCCACTAAAAAATAGGTAACACTAACAAAAAAACAGGTTTTACTAAAAAAAAAATAGACACTACACAAAAAATTAGGCATTATATTAAAAACCAGATCTTTCACTAAGAAAAAATTCGATATTCCATTAAAAATAGGTATTTGGCTAAAAAAACAGGTATTCCACTAAGGAAAAATTAGAAATTCCACTAAGAAATAAGTATTTCACTAGGAAATAGATATTCCACTAAGAAAGCATTAGAAATTCCCTAAAAAAACTAGCTATTCCACTAAGACAGAATTAGAAATTCCACTAAAAATAGGTATTCCGCTAAGAAAAAATTAGAAATTCCCTAAAAAATAGCTATTCCACTAAGGCAGAATTAGAAATTCCATTAAAAATAGGTATTCCACTAAGAAAAAATTCGAAATTCCCTAAAAAATAGCTATTTCACTAAGAAAGAATTAGAAATTCTACTAAAAATAGGTATTCCGCTAAGAAAGAATTAGAAATTCTACTAATAATAGGTATTCCACTAAGAAAAAATTCGAAATTCCCTAAAAAATAGCTATTCCACTAAGACAGCATTAGAAATTCCACTAAAAATAGGTATTCCACTAAGAAAAAATTCGAAATTCCCTAAAAAATAGCTATTCCACTAAGAAAGCATTAGAAATTCGCTAAAAATAGGTATTCCGCTAAGAAAAAATTAGGAATTCCACTTTAAAAATAGGTATTTCACTAAAAAATAGATATTCCACTAAGAGAAAGTTAGAAATTACACTAAAAATTAGATATTTCACTAAAAAAATCAGATATTCCGCTAAGGAAGAGCTCGCGATTCCCGTCCAGCCCGGCTGTCCCAGCCCCAGCCCCGCACTCACTCACCGGGGGCGCAGTCGCTGCAGCATTTCTGATTGAAGAGATATTGGTTCTCCCGGCATTCCAACCCCATGGAAACGGGAATGGGCACGGCCAGGAGCAGGCAGAGAGCGGACAAATCCCAGGGAATCCTTGGAAGAAGCGCCATTCCCGCCGCTCGTTCCCCTCAGGGCGCCGTGAGGGCCCCGCGCGGGCCCAGCTCCGGGCGGGGACATTTGAGGGAAATTCCCGCTCTCTCCACGCCCCTTCCCGCTCCCGCTTTGGGGTTTTTTTGGGCAGGAAGAGGAAATGCTGAGCTTGAGAAGGGTTTAAAGAGGTAAAAAGAGACCTCTAGGGAGAGGAATCCCGATGGGAATGGCTGGAAAAGTTTTTTTTTTTTTTTTTTTGATTGGATGGAGGGAAGGAGGAGCGCTGAGGGACTGCCCTGGCTGAGGAGGGGAAATAGCGGGAATGAGGGAATTTCATTTTCCAACCTGCTGGAGTTGGAGCCAGGAGCTCAATTTTAGGTGTTAGAAGTTCTAGGAGAGCTCCACTGAATCCACAAAATAGTGGGAATTAAGGAATTTCATTTTCCTGCCTGCTGGAGTTGGAGCCAGGAGCTCAATTTTAGGTGCTGAAGTTCTAGGAGAGCTCCCCAGAATCCACAAAATAGTGGGAATTAAGGAATTTCATTTTCCTGCCCGCTGGAGTTGGAGCCAGGAGCTCAATTTTAGGTGTTTCAGCTCCCTGGAATTCCAGTTTTACCTTCCTGACTCCAGAAATTAGTGGGAATTAGGGAATTTCATATTCCAGCCTGATAGAATTGGATCCAGGATCTCAATTTTAGGTGTTTCAGCTCCCTGGAATTCCAGTTTTACCTTCAGTGACTCCACAAAATAGTGGGAATTAGGGAATTTCACTTTCCAGCCTGGTAGAATTGGATTCAGGATCTCAATTTTAGGTGTTTCAGCTCCCTGGAATTCCAGCTTTACCTTCACTGACTCCAGAAAATTGTGGGAATTAGGGAATTTCATATTCCAGCCTGATAGAATTGGATCCAGGATCTCAATTTTAGGTGCTTCAGCTCCCTGGAATTCCAGCTTTACCTTCACTGACTCCAGAAAATTGTGGGAATTAGGGAATTTCATATTCCAGCCTGGTAGAATTGGATCCAGGATCTCAATTTTAGGTATTCCAGCTCCCTGGAATTCCAGCTTTACCTTCACTGACTCCAGAAAATAGTGGGAATTAGGGAATTTCATATTCCAACCTATTGGAATTGGATCCAGGATCTCAATTTTAGGTATTCCAGCTCCCTGGAATTCCAGCTTTACCTTCACTGACTCCAGAAAATAGTGGGAATTAGGGAATTTCATATTCCAACCTATTGGAATTGGATCCAGGATCTCAATTTTAGGTATTCCAGCTCTCTGGAATTCCAGCTTTACCTTCACCGACTCCAGAAAATTGTGGGAATTAGAGATTCCATGCTCATGTTGTTCCAAAATTAATTTAGGATGGAGCTGGTAAGATCTCCTCCGAGATAAATTACAATTATCAGCTGGTTTGACTGGAATTTTTGTATTTAAACTCATTTTATAGGAGATTATCCATGGAATTTATTCCTCTTTTTCCTGAGGAATTTTATTCCCCCCCCCCCATCCCCAACAAACTTTAAAAGCAGCAGAATTTCCAAAGCATGGAAAGAAATATTTAATGGAAAACCAAAATAAAATATGGATATAAAACCTTTTATCCAAGGAATTTAATAAAAACATCGAATAAAGAGCAGGAAAAGGGAAATAGGGACAGCAATTCCTTATATTTACATTATATTAAGAATAAATTTAATCAAATAGAACATCTCAGATTTTCAGGAATTCTTTCCCCAAGAGGGTTTTTTTTCCAGGAGAGATGGAAGCAGAGGAAAAATCCATTTTATTTGGGCCAGAGCTGCTTTCAGAGCTCACCCAAAGCCTGGAATTCCCCCCAAATCACCATTAGCAGCTCATGAACAGCATCAATTAGCACAGAGCTCATTAATTTTAGCAGTGAATTTTAATTAAGCAGCCATCAAACTCCATGGGAATTCCCACTGCTCTGCCCAACAGCTTCAATTCCCAAAAAAACTTCCAAATTATTTGATTTTTGACCAAAACCTGATTTTTTTTAAAAAGCATAATCTCCCCAGTGCAGGTGTCAACAAATATGACATTTTATATTAATTTCATTTTCACTAATGTTACTTTAATTAATTTTATCTTCATTTCATTTTAATTAATTTAATTCCAGAGAGGTTTTTTTCTGTAACATTTCAAATAAATTTTTCCCCACAGCCTCCTGAAAAGAGGTGAAAAATTCCATTCAATTCCCAATAAACTCTTCAGGAAGTTGAGAAAAACACTGGGATTGAGCGTGGATATTCCCAGGAGGTCAAACATTGCTTGGAACCATCAAAATTCCCCAAATCCAACTTTTCTTTGGGATTCCCTGGATCAGCAGCTGAGGGAAACAAATATTTCAGGAACCTCCCAAATGGAATTGGGTGTGGAGGTCAAACATTCCTTGGAATAACCGTTCCCTTCCCAAAAATCTGAATTTTATTTGGGGTTCCCTGGATCAGCAGCTGGAATATTTAAGGAATCTCCCAAATGGAACTGGATGTGGATATTCCCAGGAAATCAAACATTCCTTGGAATCACTGTCCCCTTCCCAAAATCCAACTTTTCTTTGGGATTCCCTGGATCAGCAGCTGTGAGGGCAATTCCCAGGATGACAAACATTCCTTGGAATAACCGTTCCCTTCCCAAAAATCCGAATTTTATCTGGGAATCCCTGGATCAGCAGCTGTGAGGGCAATTCCCAGGAAATCAAACATTCCTTGGAACCACCAAAATTCCCAAAATCCAACTTTTCTTTGGGATTCCCTGGACCAGCAGCTGAAGGAACCACGGGAATATTCCAGGCTCCACCCCAACCAGCCCAACCCCAACCCCAGCTGTGTTCAACCCCACAAACCAGAAAAGAAAACTGCCGGAAATCCAAGAATTCCCAACGATTCCTCGTGGTGGGAAAACCACTCCATGGAGCTGCAGATCCCAGGGACGGACGGAAAAATCGGGAATCTGGGACGACCCCGAGCGAGGCGCGACAACGAAGAATTCCCGCGGCTTGGCTGAGTCCTTTCAGATTTTTTGGGGGGAAAAAAAGTCTTGGAAAAAAAGAGAGGAGGAGGAAGCTCAGAATTCCTCGTGGACGTTGCGGGCGTAATCCATGAGTTTGCTGCCCGTGAAGTACTCGCTGTACTTGAGGATCTCCTCCAGCTCCAGCTGGTGGTTCTGGTTCTCGTCGGCCACGGCGATCATCTGCCGCGCCTCGTTCAGCGCGTTGTGCTCGTTCATGGGATCCATGTACTCCTGGGGGAAAAAATAATAAAAAAGAAATCATTTTAATTTAAAAATTTTAATTAAAAAATCTGGCATAATAATTGGTGAGGCCTAATAAGAAAAAGGGAATGTTTAGTACAGCGGTCACAAATTTAAACAGTGCAGCACTCAAGTCATAATTAAAATTTCCTCCATATACAAGGTGGAATGGTTTTGAGACTCTTATTCCTTCTTTTTGCAAAATCCTCATGGGAACCAGATTCTGGAGAGCACTGGCAGTGTCAAATTCACACCAAATTCACACTAAATGGAATTATTCCAATTTTTTCATTAAATACTTGTAAACCTCTGAATTTTTGAGGTTTTCCAAGCCGGATTTGGAATGGATTGGGTTTGGAAGATGAGGGATTCACCTCCAGCTCCTCCATGGTGACGATGCCGTCGCGGTTGGCGTCGATGACCTCCTGGAACTCCTTCCTCCTGTCCCTCACCCAATCGTCGTCGATGTCCTGGGCCTGCTGGTTCTCCACCGTGCCCACGGGCAGCGAGATGAACTCGGACAGCGTCAGCTTCTTATCCCCATCCTGGTCTGGGGAAACACAGAAATTCCAAATGGAGTCACTGGATTCCCGGAAAAACAGGGGTTTCCTACTGAGCTGTGCAGGAAATTTAAATAGAGTTGTTTAATTCCCACAAAAAATGCAAATAGATTCCTTTAATTCCTGGAAAAATGGGGATTTCCTCCTGATCTGCACAAGGAATTCTGCCAGGCTATCCCATGCAAACCCTCCCCAATACCCACATAAAAACACAAATCCAAGGAAAGAATTCCCAAATTAAAGCCCAGAAACTGAACTGAATTTTTAGACACATAAAAAACCTCCCAAAATTCCAAAATTTATGCAAAAAACTTGTGTCTTTCATTCATAAAACCAGACTATCTGATGAACCCTCTCCAATTCCTGGTAAAAAACAGGAATCCATGGAAAGAAGTCCCAAAAATCCCAGCTCACTGAGGTCCTGGATGATCTCCAGCACCATGAAGTGCAGCACCCACATAAAAACACAAATCCATGGATACAATTCCCAGGAAATTCCCAAAAATCCCAGCTCATCGAGGTCCCGGATGATCTCCTGCACCATGAAGTGCAGCACACACACAAAACCACAAATCCATGGACACAATTCCCAGGAAATCCCAGCTCACCGAGGTCCTGGATGATCTCCTGCACCATGAAGTGCAGCACACACACAAAAACACAAATCCATGGATACAATTCCCAAAAATCCCGGCTCACCGAGGTCCCGGATGATCTCCTGCACCATGAAGTGCAGCACACACAAAACCACAAATCCATGGATACAATTCCCAAAAATCCCAGCTCACCGAGGTCCCGGATGATCTCCTGCACCATGAAGTGCAGCACACACACAAAACCACAAATCCATGGATACAATTCCCAAAAATCCCGGCTCACCCAGGTCCCGGATGATCTCCTGCACCATGAAGTGCAGCACACACACAAAAACACAAATCCATGGATACAATTCCCAAATCCCCTGACTCACCCAGGTCCCGGATGATCTCCTGCACCATGAAGTGCAGCACACACACAAAACCACAAATCCATGGATACAATTCCCAAATCCCCTGACTCACCCAGGTCCCGGATGATCTCCTGCACCATGAAGTGCAGCATGCCGCGGCTGTGCTCGGGGTGCAGGAAGGACAGGAACTCCTGCTCGCTCAGCAGCAGGTCTGCAGGGGGGTTGTCAGCCTGGTACCAGCGATCCTTCAGGTTATCCAGGACTTCCTGCGCTGCAACGGCACCGACCCCGCGCGCTGGGATCAGCGGGCACGGCCACGCCCGAGGGGAACTGCCCCACGCCCTCTGGGGATTTGTCCCAGGCCCTTTTTAGGATTTGTCCCAGTCCCTTTTTAGGATTTGTCCCAGCCCTTTTTAGGATTTGTCCCAGTCCCTTTTAAGGATTTGTCCCAGTCCCTTTTTAGGATTTGTCCCAGTCCATATTCAGGATTTGTCCCAGTCCCTTTTTAGGATTTGTCCCAGTCCCTTTTAAGGATTTGTCCCAATCCTTTTTTAGGATTTGTCCCAGTCCCTTTTAAGGATTTGTCCCAGTCCCTTTTAAGGATTTGTCCCAATCCATATTCAGGATTTGTCCCAATCCGTATTTAGGATTTGTCCCAGTCCCTTTTAAGGATTTGTCCCAGTCCATATTCAGGATTTGTCCCAGTCCATATTTAGGATTTGTCCCAGTCCATATTTAGGATTTGTCCCAGTCCCTTTTTAGGATTTGTCCCAGTCCCTTTTTAGGATTTGTCCCAATCCATATTTAGGATTTGTCCCAATCCATTTTTAAGGTTTGTCCCAAACTCTTTTTAAGGTTTGTCCTGATCCATTTTAAAGGTTTGTCCCAAACCCTTTTTAACATTTGTCCCAAACCCTTTTTAACATTTGTCCCAATCCCATTTTAACATTTGTCCTCATCCATTTTTAAGGCTTGGCCCAGTCCATTTTTAAGACTTTGTCCCAATCTCTTTCTAAGATTTGTCCCAGTCCATTTTAGGATTTGTCCCAATCCCTTTTTAAGATTTGTCCCAATCCCTTTTTTAGGATTTGTCCCAGTCCCTTTTTAACATTTGTCCTAAACCCTCTTTAAAATTTGTCACAAACCCTTATTAACATTTGTCCCAATCCCATTTTAACATTTGTCCTAGTCCATTTTCAACATTTGTCCCAGTCCATTTTTAAGACTTTGTCCCAATCTCTAAGATTTGTCCCAGTCCATTTTAGGATTTCTCCCAATCCTTTTTAAAGATTTGTCCAAATTCCTTTTTAAGATTTGTCCCAATCCCTTCTTAAGGTTTGTCCCAATCCATTTTTAAGACTTTGATTATCACAAATCCATTTTTAGGATTTAATTTGTCCCAATCCCTTTATTTCAAGCTTTCAGTTGTTCAATCAATGATTTTTTTTTTAAAGCCTAAACCCTGCAGATATTTATTTATCACAATATTTAATATTTTTGCTGCAAGAAAAGTTGAATTAGGGGTGTAGGAACAGAAAAATCAGCACCAAAATCCCATGGAAATCCTTCATTCCATCCCACAATCCAAATATCAACATCCACCAATTAATTAAAACTAAATTTTGGATTTTGAACTCCAAACCCTCAGATGATTTTTATTTATAAAAAAACCAAAAATCACTTTTACAGTGCTTGGAGGAGGAGAAAAAAATCCCCTGAGGAAGTGGGGGATGAATAATTTGATTTTCCTGAGGAAGATCTGGGTGCAGAATTGAGAATTATCAACATCCACCAATTAATTAAAATCAAATTTGGCCAATTTTTTTGCACAAAGTGTTTTTTATTTATTAAAAACAACCAAAAATTATTTTTACAGTGCTTGGAGGAGGAGGAAAAATCCCCTGAGGAAGTGGAGGATGAATAATTTGATTTTTTAGGAGATTTTGGGTGCTCAGGTGCAGAATTGAGAATTATCAACATCCATCAATTAATTAAAATCAAATTTTGGCCAAAATTTTTTGCACAAAATGTTTTTTATTTATTAAAAACAACCAAAAATCATTTTTACAGTGCCTGGAGGAGGAGAAAAAATCCCCTGAGGAAGTGGGGGCTGAATAATTTGATTTTTTAGGAGATTTTGGCTGCTCAGGTGCAGAATTGAGAATTATCAACATCCATCAATTAATTAAAACCAAATTTTGGCCCAGAATTCAGATTTCAAACTAATTAAAACCAAATTTTGGATTTTGAACTCCAAACCCTCAGATGATTTTTATTTATAAAAAAACCAAAAATCACTTTTACAGTGCTTGGAGGAGGAGAAAAAAATCCCCTGAGGAAGTGGGGGATGAATAATTTGATTTTCCTGAGGAAGATCTGGGTGCAGAACTGAGAATTATCAACATCCACCAATTAATTAAAACCAAATTTTGGCCAAATTTTTTGCAGAAAGTGCCTTGAACTCCAAACCCTCAGGTGATTTTTATATATAAAAAAAAAAAAATCACTTTTACAGTGTTTGGAGGAGGAGAAAAAAAACCCCTGAGGAAGTGGGGGATGAATAATTTGATTTTCCTGAGGAAGATCTGGGTGCAGAATTGAGAATTATCAACATCCACCAATTAATTAAAACCAAATTTTGGCCAAATTTTTTGCAGAAAGTGCCTTGAACTCCAAACCCTCAGGTGTTTTATATTTAAAAAAACCTCCAAAAATCACTTTTACAGTGCCTGGAGGAGGAGAAAAAAAATCCCTTGAGGAAGTGGAGGATGAATAATTTGATTTTTTAGGAGATTTTGAGTGCTCAGGTGCAGAATTGAGAATTATCAACATCCATCAATTAATTAAAATCAAATTTTGGATTTTGAACTCCAAACCCTCAGGTGATTTTTATTTATAAAAAAAACAAAAATCACTTTTACAGTGTCTGGAGGAGGAGGAAAATCCCCTAAGGAAGTGGGGGACGAATAATTTGATTTTCCTGAGGAAGTTTTGGGTACAGAATTGAGAATTATCAACGTCCACCTATTAATTAAAATCAAATTTTGGCCAAATTTTTTGCACAAAATGTTTTTTATTTATTAAAAACAACCAAAAATCATTTTTACAGTGCTTGGAGGAAGAGGAAAAATCCCCTGAGGAAGTGGGGGCTGAATAATTTGATTTTTTAGGAGATTTTGGGTGCTCAGGTGCAGAATTGAGAATTATCAACATCCATCAATTAATTAAAATCAAATTTTGGCCAAAATTTTTTGCATAAAATGGTTTTTATTTATTAAAAACAACCAAAAATCATTTTTACAGTGCTTGGAGGAGGAGGAAAAATCCCCTGAGGAAGTGGGGGCTGAATAATTTGATTTTTTAGGAGATTTTGGGTGCTCAGGTGCAGCGCTGAGGTGCTGACTCAGCAGGTTCCTCAGTCTCCCCCAGGTGATTTCCCTGCACTTTTCTTTTATTTATTTTTTTTGAAATAAATTTGCATTTTGGGGTGGTTTTTTCATGGCTGGAAAATGTCAGCGAAGCGATTCTGAGATGACTCATCCTGCTGGGAAAGGGAAAAGCTCAGGGGGATTTTACAGGAAATTTCTGTGGGTTTTGAAATGGGGAAAAAAAAGGAGATTTCTCTGAAAAATTGGCATTTTCATGGCAGATTTGGCTTAGGATGAATGGAGGATTTCTGCATTTTGACTTCAATTTTTAACAGTAAATTTAATTTTTTTTTGAAGGAGATTCTCCTTAAAAATTGGCATTTTTGTGGCAGATTTGGCTTAGGATGAATGGAGAATTTGTGTCTTTTAATTTCAATTTTTGGGGTGATTTTAGAGGAAATTTAAATTTTTTTGAAGGAAATTCCTGTTAAAAATTGGCATTTTCATGGCAGATTTGGCTTAGGATGAATGGAGGATTTCTGCATTTTGACTTCAATTTTTTGGGTGATTTTAGAGGAAATTTAAAATTTTTTTGGAAGGTGATTTCCTTAAAAATTGCAATTTCCATGGCAGATTTGGGTAAGGAATAATAGAGGATTTCTGTCTTAATTTCAATTTTTGGGGGGGTTTTAGAAAAAATTTAATTTTTTTTTAGAGGAGATTCCTGTTAAAAATTGCAATTTTCATAGGAGATTCTGGTCAGGAACAATGTGAGATTTGTGTGTTCTGCATTCAGTTTTTGGGGGGATTTTAGAGGAAATTTAGTTTTTTTTTAGAGGAGATTCCTGTTAAAAATTGGCATTTTCATGGCAGATTTTGGTTGGGATGAATGGAGAATTTCTGCATTTTGACTTCAATCTTTAACAGGAAATTTAATTTTTTTTTGAAGGAGATTCTCCTTAAAAATTGGCATTTTTGTGGCAGATTTGGCTTAGGATGAATGGAGAATTTGTGTCTTTTAATTTCAATTTTTGGGGTGATTTTAGAGGAAATTTAAATTTTTTTGAAGGAAATTCCTGTTAAAAATTGGCATTTTCGTGGCAGATTTGGGTTGGGATGAATGGAGGATTTGTGTCTTCAGACTTCAATTTTTGGGGTGATTTTAGAGGAAATTCAAATTTTTTTGGAAGGTGATTTCCTTAAAAATTGCAATTTTCATGGGATATTTGGCTAAGGAAGAATGGAGGATTTGTGTCTTTTAATTTCAATTTTTTGGGTGATTTTAGAGGAAATTTAAAAATTTTTTGAAGGTGATTTCCTTAAAAATTGCAATTTTCATGGGATATTTGGGTAAGGAAGAATGGAGGATTTCTGTCTTTTAATTTCAATTTTTGGGGGAGGTTTTAGAAAAAATTTAATTTTTTTTTAGAGGAGATTCCTGTTAAAAATTGCAATTTCCATGGCAGATTCTGGTGAGGAAGAACAAAGGATTTCTGTATTTTAACTTCTTGATTCAACAATAAATTTAAATTATTTTAAGGGGGAAAACTGGAAAATTCCTCTTAAAAAATGTCATTTTCACAGCAAATTTTCGCTGGAAAAAATTCAGAATTTTTGTTTTATTCTTTAACTCCTCCTCAAGCAGCACAACCCAAACATTTCCCTCCCATTTTCATTGAAAAAAATTCATTTTTAATGAAAAAAAAATTGCAATTTTCATGGCAGATTTTGGTGAGGAAGAATGAAAGATTTCTGTCTTTTGACTTCTTGATTTAACAATAAATTTAAATTATTTTAAAGGGGAAAAATGGGGAGATTCCTGTTAAAAATCCTCATTTTAACAGCAAATTTTAGCTGCAAAAAAATCAGATTTTTTTCTTTTATTCTTTGGCTCCTCCTCCAGCAGCACAACCCAAACATTTCCCTCCCATTTTCATTTTCACCCCCAGGGTTAATTAAAAATTTTAATTAAAAATTTCTGTGGCAGATTCTGCTTAGGAAGAATGAAGGATTTCTGTATTTTAACTTCTTGATTTAACAATAAATTTAAATTATTTTAAGGGGGAAATCAGGAAAATTCCTCTTAAAAAATGTCATTTTCACAGCAAATTTTTACTGGAAAAAATTCAGATTTTTTGTTTTATTGTTTAACTCCTCCTCAAGAAGCACAACCCAAACATTTCCCTCCCATTTTCATTGAAAAAAATTCATTTCCAATGAAAAAAAATTGCAATTTCTGTGGCAGATTTGGTTCAGGAAGAACGAAAGATTTCTGTCTTTTGACTCCCTGATTTAACAATAAATTTAAATTATTTTCAGAGGGAAAACAGGAAAATTCCTCTTAAAATCCTCATTTTCACAGCAAATTTTGGCTGGAAAAATTCAGATTTTTTCTTTTATTCTCAGGCAGCCCAACCCAAACATTTCTTTTCCCTTTCCCTTTCCAGGGACACAAATTTTGCACTTACTCTCCTCGTCGATTTTCAGCTCCTCGTTGTTTTTGATTTTTTCTGCCATTTCCTTCTCATCGAAGCCTTTGCTGGCCAAGAATTTGATTTTGTATTCGTCCCACGACACGTGACCTGCAAGGGAATTTTGATTGGAGAAATAATCGAAAAATAACTAAAAAAAAATTAAAAATATCTAAAAAAATCAAAAATAACTAAAAAAACCCCTAAAAAAACCTAAAAATAACTAAAAAATTTAAAATAACTAAAAATTAAAAATAACTAAAAAAATTAAAAATAACTAAAAAAAAATTAAAAATAACTAAAAAAATTAATAACAAAAAGGAAACCTAAAAAAAAAATTAAAAATAACTAAAAAAATTAAAAATAACTAAAAAAAACCTAAAAAAAAAACCCTAAAAAAAAATTAAAAATAACTAAAAAAAATTTAAAAATAACTAAAAAAAATTTAAAAATAACTAAAAAAAATTTAAAAATAACTACAAAAAAACCCTAAAAAAACCTAAAAATAACTAAAAAATTAAAAATAACTAAAAAAAAAATTAAAAATAACTAAAAAAATTAAAAATAACTAAAAAAAAAACCTAAAAAAAATTAAAAATAACTAAAAAATTTTTTAAAAAATTTTAAAAATTTAAAAATAACTAAAAAAATTAAAAATAACTGAAAAAAATTAAAAATAACTAAAAAATATTTAAAAATAACTAAAAAACCCTTAAAAATAACTAAAAAAAAATTAAAAATAACTAAAAAAAATTTTAAAATAACTAAAAAAAAATTAAAAATAACTAAAAAAAAAATTAAAAATAACTGAAAGAAAATTAAAAATAACTAAAAAAAATTAAAAATAACTAAAAAAATTTAAAAATAACTAAAAAATTTAGAAATAACTTAAAAAATTAAAAATAACTAAAAAAAACTTAAAAATAACTAAAAAAAACCCTTAAAAATAACTAAAAAAACATTGAAAATAACTAAAAAAATTTTAAAGTTTTCCTGAATCATTTTTGGGCTGTTTCAGCCATAAAAACTGTGTGAAAAATCCAATTTATTTCATTATTTTTACACCTTTATAAAACAAAACACTGCCTGTAACGCATCTTTTCCAACAAAAACTAAAATTTAGGATTGCAATCTAAATTTTCCCTTGGAATTGAGTTAAAATTGGATTTTTGGAGGGGATCAAAGTGGATTTTTACCGTCCCCATCGGGGTCCACAGCTCTGAAGTGCAGTTTGTTCTCCTCCACGGCCTCCTGGAAATGCTCGTCCGTTTTCTCCATGATCCAACGCTGCATCTCCTTGGCACTGATCTTGTTATCCTTGTTTATGTCCACCCTGGGCAGCAAAAATTAAAATAAAGAATTTAGAATAAACAGGATTTAATTGTGAGAGTTCAGGAGGGAAAAAATCTGGTTTATTTTTAATTTAGAAGCTGTTTATAAAGATTAGTTGAAAGAAATATTATTTGTTTAATTAAATAAATTATTTTATAAATTAATAATAATTATTTACTTAATTTTATTTGATTAAATATTATTAATTAAAATTTGGTTGATAGATAAGTTTATTTAGTAAAAAATAAACAGAAAAAAAGAGTATTTTTGACTCTCCGTGTGAACCAAGTGGCAGCTCAGCCTTGAGTTCAGAATTAAATGGAGAAAATTTAATTTTAGATAAAAAGATCTGGTTTATTTTTAATTTAGAAGCTGTTTATAAGTATTAGTTTAAATAAGTATTATTTATTTAATGAAATAAATTCATTTTGTTTCATTAAATAAATATTAGTAATTAAAATTTGGTTTGTAAATAAGTTTATTTGGTAAAAAATATTTTTAAAAAAAGAATATTTTTTGACTCTCTGTGAAATAAGTGGCAGCTCAGCCTTGAGTTCAGAATTAAATGGAAATAATTGAATTTTGGAGGAAAAGATCTGGTTTGTTTTTAATTTAGAAGCTGTTTATAAAGATTAGTTGAAATAAATATTATTTATTTCATTAAATAAATTAATTTTATTTAATGAAATAAGTATTATTAATTAAAATTTAGTTGATAAATAAGTTTATTTGGTAAAAAATATTTTTAAAAAAAGAATATTTTTTGACTCTCTGTGAAATAAGTGGCAGCTCAGCCTTGAGTTCAGAATTAAATGGAAATAATTTAGAAAAGATCTGGTTTATTTTTAATTTATTAGCCATTTATAAAGATTAGTTGAAATAAATATTACTTATTTCATTAAATAAATTAATTTTATTTCATTAAATAAATATTATTAATTAAAATTTAGTTTGTAAATAAGTTTATTTGGTAAAAAATATTTTTAAAAAAAGAATATTTTTGACTCTCCGTGTGAACCAAGTGGCAGCTCAGCCTTGAGTTCAGAATTAAATGGAAATAATTGAATTTTGGAGGAAAAGATCTGGTTTATTTTTAATTTAGAAGCTGTTTATAAAGATTAGTTGAAAGAAATATTACTTATTTAGTGAACTAAATTCATTTCAAATTCTATTTAAAGCACCTCAAATCCCTCATTGTAATTTGAAATATCACTAAAAAAATCAGGTTTCATCTCAAATTCTATTTACAGCATCTCCAACCCCAATTGAAAACATCATTTAAAAAATCAGATTTCATTTCATTACCATCTCAAATTCTATTTAAAGCACCTCAAATCCACTCCTTGTAATTTGAAATATCACTAAAAAAATCAGATTTCATCTCCAATTCTATTTACAGCACCTCAAACCCACACTTGGTAATTAAAAATATCACTAAAAAATCAGATTTTATCTCAAATTCTATTTACAGCATCTCCAACTCCCTTTCTGTAATTCAAAATCCCACCAAAAATCCGATTTAATTTCAAATTCTATTTACAGCATCTCAAATCCACTCTTGGTAATCCAAACCATCACAAAAAATCAGATTTCATTTCATTACTGTTTCAAATTCTATTTACAGCATCCCAAATCCCTCACTGTAATTCAAAATATCACTAAAAATCAGATTTCATATCAAATTCTATTTAAAGCATCCCCAACTCCACACGTTGTAATTCAAAATCTCCCTAAAAAATCTGATTTTATCTCAAATTCTATTTACAGCATCTCCAACCTCACTCTTTGTAATTCAAAACATCATTTAAAAAATCAGATTTCATTTCATTACCATCTCAAATTCTATTTACAGCACCTCCAGCCCCACTCTTTGTAATTCAAAATATCACCAGAAAATCAGATTTCATTTAGTTACCATTGCAAATTCTGTTTACAGCATCTTCAACCCAGTCTTGGTAATTCAGAATCTCCCTAAAAAATCAGATTTCATCTCCAATTCTATTTAAAGCATCTCCAACCCAGTCTTGGTAATCAAAAAAATCAGATTTCATATCAAATTCTATTTACAGCATTTCCAACCCCAATTGAAAACATCACTAAAAAATCAGATTAATTTGGTTACCATTTCAAATTCTGTTTACAGCATCCCAAATCCCTCACTGTAATTCAAAATATCACAAAAAAATCAGATTTCATTTTAAATTCTATTTACAGCATCCCAACCCCACTCTTTGTAATACAAAATCTCCCTAAAAAATCAGATTTCATCTCCAAGTCTATTTAAAACATCTCAAACCCACGCTTGGTAATTAAAAATATCACTAAAAAAATCAGATTTCATCTCAAATTCTATTTCCAGCACCTCCAATCCCAGTCTTGATAATACAAAATCTCCCTAAAAAATCAGATTTCATCTCAAATTCTATTTAAAGCACCTCAAACTCACTCTTGGTAATTCAAAATATCACTAAAAAAATCAGATTTCATCTCCAATTCTATTTAAAGCATCCCCAACCCAGTCTTGGTAATTAAAAATATCACTAAAAATCAGATTTCATCTCAAATTCTATTTAAAACACCTCAAACCCACTCTTGGTAATTAAAAATATCACTAAAAAATCAGATTTCATCTCAAACTCTATTTCCAGCATCTTCAACCCAGTCTTGGTCATTCAGAATCTCCCAAAAAAATCAGATTTCATCTCCAATTCTATTTAAAACACCTCAAACCCACTCTTGGTAATTAAAAATATCACTAAAAAAATCAGATTTCATCTCAAATTCTATTTCCAGCATCTTCAACCCACTCTTGGTAATTCAGAATCTCCCTAAAAACTCAGATTTCATCTCAAATTCTATTTCCAGCACCTCCAATCCCAGTCTGTGTAATTCAGAATCTCCCTAAAAAATCAGATTTCATCTCCAATTCTATTTAAAGCATCCCCAACCCACTCTCAACTAAAAAACCCAAACCAAAGCCCAAAAAAACCAGAATTCAAGGCCCAGCTGGGCTGTGCCCTTTGTTATCTGCTGCCATCTCGGAGCTGTTGTGATTGAAACTCGAATTATTCGAGATTTCATTTGCCTCAAAATGTCAACGTGAAAAAAAAACCCCCAAAAATGCAGATTTAGGGAATTTAAATGTCACAGTTTGCACCTGGAGATGCTCAGAGCATGGAGGGGAACAAGTTTGGCATGAAAAATCAGATTTTAATTAAATTTTGATGTTAAAAAATCAAATTTTGGGGTTTTTTTCCCTGTCAAAATTTCTCCTTCCGATCGTTTTTCACCTCAATTACATCAAAATTAGGAGGAAAAGAAAGGAGGAAAAATCAATTTATTGCTGATTTAAGGCATGGAAGCACCAAGTGGGGAAAAGTGGGGATTTTGTAGGAAAACTGAATTTTTCTGATGGGTAATAAACCAATCTCAGCCCAGTTTCTCTACTAAAAACTCACAAAAAATTTGATTTTTGGGGCTTCCTTCCCCTTTTCAATCAAAGCTAAAAAATCCCTAAATCCCAAAAAAATTCCAATTTTTGATGGAAATCATTTCAGGGCTGGATTCTGTTCAATCCCAATCAAGATTTCAGGAATAATAATAATAATAATTTTTTAAATTATAAATTATAAGAATTATATAAAAATTGTAATTCTAATAAAATAATAATCAGGAATTCTTTCCATCCCAGTTTTCCTATGAAAATCCTGACTTGGGGAAGCTTTTCCAACTTCATTTTCAGGAGTTCTGTTAAATAATAATTAATAAATGTTTGGAATTTGATTTATTTGTAATTTTTAATGGGGTTTTCAAAACACATCTTGTGTTTGTCCTCCAAGAAAATTTGATTTATTTGTGATTTATTTGATTTTTTTGTGATTTATCTGATTTATTTGTGATTTTTTTATTTATTTGTGAATTATTTCATTTATTTGTGATTTATTTCATTTATTTGTGATTTTTTAATGGAGCTTTCAAAACACATTCTGTGTTTGTCCTCCAAGAAAATTCGATTTTTTTGTGATTTATTTGATTTATTTGCAATTTATTTGATTTATTTGATTTATTTGTGATTTATTTGTGATTTTTTAATGCAGATTTAAAAACACATTCTGTGTTTGTCCTCCCAGAAAATTCAATTTATTTGTGATTTACTTATTATTTTATTAATAAATTATTATATCTTATTAATTTAGCAATTTTAATTTTAATGAAATTCTATTTCTTACTGGAAAGTTTGCACCAAATGAAGTTTCAAAGCTTTTTTTAATTTATCTCCCTTGTGGTATTAATTGGAGCTGTTTTAATTAAAAAATGCAAATTAAGCCAACTCTGCCACCTGGTGCCTGAAAGTGCTGAAACAAAGCCAAAAAAAAAAAAAGAAATAAAATTTATTAAAAGAAAAACGCTTGAATGTCTCCAAATAAAACTAATTAATTTTTACACCAAGTAAAGAAATTAATTAACTTTAAAAAAAAAACCATAAAAGGAAAAAAATCTCTTTTTATTTTCATGTTTTATTCTCTTTTCTTGCTCTAAATTCTGTGGAATTGCTCTGGAGCTGTGCTGGGATTCCCAAAGTCTGGAATGTGCAATTATCCCAAATTTTTGATATTTTTTAATATTTTTTATTCATTTGAAACACTCCAGTTTTAGCCACTGAAGCAGCCACTGGAAATTTTGGGAGCAGAAATTCCCAAATTTTGAAACATCAAAATTCCCCTTTTTTTTCCCATTTTCCTGCGATTTGTTAAAAATCATCATCAGCTTCTCAATTTTGAACAGATGAATTAAAATTCCTGATTTTGAAATATTGAAATTCCCAATTTTGAAATATTAATTATAATTCCCAAATTTTGGAAATATGAGTTTAAATGGCCAACTTTGAAAGATCAAAGTTCCTAAATTTTGAAATATTAATTATAATTCCCAACTTTAAAACATTAAAATTTCCAATTTTGAAACATTAAAATTCCTAAATTTTGAAATATTAATTAAATTTCCCAAATTTTGAAATATTAAATTTCCCAAATTTTGAAACATTAGAATTCCCAAAATTTGAAACATTAGAATTCCCAAATTTTGAAAATATTAATTAACATTCCCAAATTTGGAAATATTAAATTCCCATTTCAGAAGCATTGAAAATTCCAATTTTGAAGCATTGAAAATTCCAATTCTGAAACATTGAAGATTCCAATTTTGAAGCACTGAAGATTCCAATTTTGAAACATTACAAATTCCAATTGTGAAACACCAAAAATTCCAATTTTGAAGCATTAAAAATTCCAATTTTGAAACATCAAAATCCTGATTTTGAAACACCAAAATTCCCAATTCAAAAACATCAAAATTGCCAATTTTGAAACACCAAAAATTCCAATTTTGAAACATTAAAATTCCAATTTTGAAACACTAAAATTTCCAGTTTCGAAACATTAAAATTCCAATTTTGAAACACAAAAATTCCAATTTCGAAGCATTAAAATTCCAATTTTGAAACACTAAAATTTCCAATGTCGGAACACCAAAATTCCAATTTTGAAACACCAAAATTCCCAATTTCGAAACACCAAAATTCCCAATTTTGAAACACCAAAAATTCCAATTATGAAGCATTAAAATTCCAATTTTGAAACACTAAAATTTCCAATTTTGAAACACTAAAATTTCCAATTTCGAAACATCAAAATTCCCAATTTTGAAACACCAAAAATTCCAATTTCGAAACATTAAAGTTCCAATTTCGAAACACCAAAATTCCCAATCTCAAAACATCAAAATTCCCAATTTTGAAACACCAAAAATTCCAATTTTGAAACACTAAAATTTCCAATTTTGAAACACTAAAAATTCCAATGTTGAAACACTAAAATTCCAGTTTTGAAACACTAAAATTCCAATTTCGAAACACTAAAATTCCCAATCATGAAACACCAAAAATTCCAATTTCGAAACACTGAATTTCCAATTTTGAAACACCAAAATTTCCAATCTCAAAACATCAAAATTCCCAATTTTGAAACACCAAAAATTCCAGTTTTGAAACACTAGAATTTCCAATTTCGAAACGCTAAAATTTCCAATTTTGAAACACTAAAAATTCCAATGTCGGAACAGCAAAATTCCCACTTCGGAAACACCAAAATCCCAATTTTCCCCATGACTCACTTGTTAAAAATGACCGTCAGCTTCCTCCTGTTCCTGCGGGGCTCCGAGTCCTCCTCGAACTCGTCCCTGGCCTTGCCCAGGAAGAGCTCCTGGTGGAACTCCTTGTTCAGGTGCCCGTCCCGCTCCAGTTTGACGCCGTTCAGGTGATCGGGGGGCAGGATCTCGTTCTCGTCGCGGCCCTCGCCCGCCCTGTCCCTGAGCACCGAGCTGTTGGCGGGCCGGGCGTACACGTCCATCAGGAGGAAGATGAGCAGCAGGGATAAATAAAGGGAGCCCAGGCTGCAGAGGAACGCTTGTCTGGACATCATTTTGGTTTGCTTTTTTTTGTTTTATTTGTTGGCCTTTTTTGTTGTGGTTATCGGCTGCTGAAAGCGCTGTGGGTGAAATGATCTGGAAGGAAAAAAGGAGAAAAAACAAATTAAACTCTGAGGCAAGAGGTCATTAATGAATATCTAAAAATTTTAAAAATAATCCATAATCAAGATCAATACTTTATTTGTATGTATCTGTTATGTATATACATGTTTACATACATAAACATGTATATACATAAACTCTGAGGCAAGAGGTCATTAATGAACATCTAAAAATTTTATAAATAACTTATAAACAAGATCAATATTTTATTTGTATGTATCTGTTATGTATATACATGTTTACATACATAAACATGTATATACATAAACTCTGAGGCAAGAGGTTATCAATGAACATCTAAAAATTTTTAAATTAATCCATAAGCAAGATCAATATTTTATTTATATGTATATGTATATGTATGTGTATATGTATATGTACATGTATATGTACATGCTATGTATATACATGTTTACATACATAAACATGTATATACACAAACTCTGAGGCAAGAGGTTATCAATGAACGTCTAAAAATTTTTAAATTAATCCATAAGCAAGATCAATATTATATGTATATGTATATGTATGTGTATGTCTATGTGTATATGTATGTGTATATGTATATGTACATGCTATGTATATACATGTTTACATACATGATTACAACAGATGTATATACATAAACTCTGAAGGAAGAGGTCATTAATGAAGGTCTAAAAATTTTATAAATAACCCATAAACAAGATCAATGATTTATTTATATACACATAAACATATGCATGTATCTAAAAATTTTATAAATAACCCATGAACAAGTTCAATACTTTATTTATATGTATATGTTCTGTATGTGTATATGTTTATATACAGAAACATATTGATATACACAGACTCTGAAGCAAAAGTTCATTAATGAACATCTAAATTTTTTTAAATAACCCATAAACAAGATCAATATTTTATTTATATGCATATGTTCTGTATAGGTATATGTTATGTGTATACATATTTACATACATAAACATGTATATACATAGACTCTGAAGCAAGAGGTCATCAATGAACATCTAAAACTTTTTAAAATAACCCATAAACAAGATCAATATCTTATTTATATGTATATAAATGGACTCTGAAGCAAGAGGTCACTAAAGAACACCTAAAACTTTTTAAAATAACCCATAAAGAAGATCAATATTTTATCTATATGTGTATGTTCTGTATATGTATATGATATGTATATACATGTTTACATACATAAACAGATGTATATACATACTCTGAAGTAAGAGATCATTAATGAAGGCCTAAAAATTGAAATATACACAAGATCAATGATTTATTTACACATCAACATATGTATGTACATCAACTCTGAAGCAAGAGGTCACTAATGAACAACCTAAAAATTTTTAAAATAACCCATCAAGAAGATCAATATTTTATCTATATGTATATGTTCTGTATATTTAATGTATATACATATATTTATATACAGAAACATATGTGTGTGTTATATATATACATATGTTTATATACATAAACATGTGTATATACATAAACTCTGAAGCAAGAAGTCATTAATGAATATCTAAAAATTTTATAAATAACCCATAAACAAGATCAATGATTGATTTATATCCATATGTTCTGTATGTGTATATGTTATATATATATGTGTTTATATACATAAACAGATGTATATACATAGACTCTGAAGGAAGGTCATTAATGAACATCCAAACATTTTTAAAATAACCTATAAATAAAATCAATGATTTATTTACAAATCATAACGTATGTACATAAACTCTGAAGCAAGAGATCATTAATGAAGGACTAAAAATTAAAATATACACAAGATCAATGATTCATTTATATACATATAAACATATGGATATACATAAACTCTGAAGCAAGAGGTCATTAATGAAGGTCTAAAAATTTTAAAAATAACCTATAAACAAGATCAATTATTTATTTATATACATATATAAACAAATATGTGTCTATGTTTATATATATTTATAAACACATATATCAACTCTGAAGTAAGAGGTCATTAATGAAGGTCTAAAAATTTTAAAAATAACCTATAAATAAGATCAATGATTTACTTATATACATATAAATTTATGTTGTATATAAACTCTAAAGCAAAAGGCTATTAATGAACATCTAAAAATTAAAATAACCTATACACAACAGAAATTATTTATTTATATACATGGAAACGTGTATAAATATAAACTCTGAAGCAGGAGGTCATTAATGAAGGCCTAAAAATTGAAATAACCTATACACAAGATTAATGATATATTTATATGCATATAAATATATATATATACACATACATTTTAAATATGTATTTATAAATATATGTGTGTATATATATGGAAGCATGTATGTACAAGTATAAAAAACCTACACACACAAATAAATTCAGAGGAGCCTACACAAAAATAGAGAAGTTTTTGATGTCAGACATTTAAAAAGCCTGTCAAATAATAAATATATCGAATTAACGCATTAGCTTTCAGTCTGCAGAGGACTCGGGAAGGGAATATCCCTGAAAATGCAGGAAAAGGCACAGGAGTATCCCAACAAAAATGTTCTCTGGAAAAATATAAAGGCGTTTTTGGAGAGGGATGATTGAGGGAAATCCGGTCAGGTCCGAGCTGGAAACACCCAGGAAACAGCGCCGGGGAGGAGCTGTCACCCAGCCAGAAAATCACAATATCCTGCCCTGGAAGTGACCCACAGGGATCATCCCGCCCAATTCCAGGAGAAATTAAAAAAAAATATATCCCAAATCCAACCGAGAGCGCGCGAAGGACCCCAAACCCCTCCGAGCCCTCCGAGCCCCCCGCCATCCCCGCGGGGCTGCGGGAGGAGCCGCCCGCACTCACCGAGAGCCGGGAGGGAGGGAGGGAACGCTGCCCCGAGCGCCGTGACGGCCGCGGGGAGGCTCAGCCCGGGCCCGGCCGCCCCTGAGCGCCCGCGGCCCCTCACGGCCCCTGACGGAGCCCGGCGCTGCCAGGGCGGAGGGAGGCGGGGAGGAGGCGGAAGTTTTGTCACTGCACCGCGCGGCGGGAGGGCGCGGCCGCCATCTTAGGTGAGGGCGGCCGCTCTCTTAGGTGAGGTCAGCTGCCATCTTAGGTGAGGGCGGCCGCCATCTTAGGTGAGGGCGGCCGCTCTCTTAGGTGAGGTCAGCTGCCATCTTAGGTGAGGGCGGCCGCCATCTTAGGTGAGGGCAGTCGCCAGCTTGAGTGAGGGCAGCCGCCATTTCCGGCAGGGAGGGGGCAAAGAGGCGTTTTCCTCAACGTTCCCGTCGTTGTCTCGGTTGTTAACACCGGGATCTCCTCCTGCTTGCCGGCTGCGTGTGCGTAGCTGTTTTCATTGAATCGTGGAATGGTTTGGATTGGAAGGGAGCTTAAATAGCATCTAATGCCAACCCCTGCCATAGACAGAGAAGCTGCGACTGCCCCATCCCTGGAATTGTCCAAGGCCGGGTTGGAAATTGAGGCTTGGAGCAAGCTGGGATAGTGGAAGGTGTCCCTGCCCATGGCCGGGGGTGGCACCGGATGGGCTTTGAGGTCCATCCCAACCTTTTCCCGTTCCGTGAGTCCATGAGGAAGTCACGGCCACGGCACAGCGCCCAAACCCAAGATGGCTCCCCCTGGGTCTCACCTGCCCTACTCCGAGATGGCGGCCGCCGAGTCAGGCGCTGCGGGCTCCGCCTCTCCTCCCGCCCCTTCCCCCGGTGCGGGAACCGCCGGCACCGCGGTAGGAGCCGGGACGGAACCGACGCTTCCCCGAGGAGAAGGCGGAAAGCGCGGGAGAGCCATGAAACCACCCCAGGGTGACAGCGACGCTCGGTGAGCGCTCCCTCAGGAAGCTTGTCCCCTCCCGCTGGCCGTACCGCCGTTCCCGCCTAAGCGCGGTGGGCGCGGCCGTGAGGGGCCCCGCGGCCATGAAGGCGCTGCGGCGGCTGAGCCGGCACCGCACCGCGCTGGGGCTGGGCGGGCTCTCCCTCTGCGCCGCCGTCCTGCTCTACCTCGCCAAGTGCACCTCCGAGGGGCTGCGCCCGCTGCCCGCGCCCCCCGCGCTCCCGCACAGCCAACCCGGCCGGGGGGCCCGCGCCGCTCCCCCGCCCGCCCCTGAGGGCAGCGCCTTCTTGGCCGTGGTGGTGATGAGCGGCCCCAAGTACAGCGAGCGGCGCAGCATCATCCGCAGCACCTGGATGGCGGCGGCGAGGCAGGCGCCTCACGGCCACGTCTGGAGCCGCTTCGTGGTGGGCACGGCGGGGCTGGGCCCCGAGGAGCTGCGGAGCCTGGAGCTGGAGCACAGCCGCCACCGGGACCTGCTGCTGCTGCCGGAGCTGCGAGACTCCTACGAGAACCTCACGGCCAAGGTGCTGGCCACCTACGTGTGGCTGGATACGCACTTGGACTTCCAGTTCGCCCTCAAGGCTGACGATGACACCTTCGTGCGCTTGGATGTGCTGGTGGAGGAGCTGAGGGCCAAGGAGCCGCGCCGCCTCTACTGGGGCTTCTTCTCGGGCCGCGGGCGGGTGAAATCCGGCGGGAAGTGGAAGGAGAGCGCCTGGCTGCTGTGTGATTATTACCTGCCTTACGCGCTGGGCGGCGGCTACGTGATCTCCTCCGATTTGGTGCGGTACCTGCGCCTCAGCAGGGACTACCTGAACCTGTGGCAGAGCGAGGACGTGTCCCTGGGCGTGTGGCTGGCGCCCATCGACGTGAAGAGAGTGCACGACCCCCGCTTCGATACCGAGTACAAATCGCGCGGCTGCAACAACAAATACATCGTCACTCACAAGCAGAGCATCGAGGACATGCTGGAGAAGCACCAGACGCTGGCCAAGGAAGGGAAGCTCTGCAAGGAGGAGGTTAAACTCAGGCTTTCCTACATGTACGATTGGGCCGTGCCTCCCTCTCAGTGCTGCCAGAGGAAGGATGGCATTCCCTGAAAAGCCTCGGGGTGATGGACTCTGGTTGTTGTTACACGGGGAGAATCCCATTAACTGTGGGGGTTAATTACTCTTAAAAAAAAAGATTTTGCACGATTTATTCTGTCACCCCCCCCCACCACCGCCCCGGGACTCCCCGTGGCATGGTTCGAGATGCTTAAAAAAATAATAATAATAAAACAGGTGACAGAAAGCACAGGAAAAGGTCAAATGCCAGCATTGAAGGCAAATAAAAGGTGACAAAACACAGAGAGTAGGGAAAAAAAATCAGGGGGAGAGAACTGGAATGAAAAGCTTGAATGGATTCTGAGGTTTATTTACTCAAGGTCACGCTGAGTTTTGATGCTGATAAGACTGAAATGAGGCTGCTGTTTATTCCTTGGCACGGAGGGAAGAGCCCAAACTGGGAACAGATTATTCCTGAGGGAACAGGTTAATGCTACTGGCAGGAAAAAAGGGCTCAGCTTTGGCTGGGATAGCTGCAGGGCAGAGAATGGAACGATTCAAAATCGATTCATTTGTCTCTTTGTGCTGTTTAAAGGCAATGTACATAAATCACCTGGCAGCTCCCGAGGGAGGTGGCTGAGTTTGGGCAGAACTGGAATTCCTGCTTATTTTAGGAGATTTTGTTTTGGCTTTGCAAAGCCTCCAGGTGTCGTTTAGAGCTCATTTCCCTCCCAACACTCCAGAACTCCCTGGCTGCTCCAAAACATTCAAATTTAGATTTATTTTTAATACAAACAAGCAGGAATTGATTCGTGGGAGTTCAAAAAACATTTGCCCAAAGGTGAGGATTTAAGGTAGGAAAGTGAACTTTGTGTTATCAAGAGTAAAAAGTTCCCCTCACCCCAAAAATTCAACTTTGAGAACTTGATTTCTCCTTTCAGCACACGAAAAAATCACATTTAGGTGCTCAGAGCTGGGGGAATTTCTTCCTTCTCCCCAACAATTCCTTACAGAGGAACTAAAATGGAATTAATGATCAGTGACACGTCCACAAATGGGATTTTCCCTCAGTCCTGGCTACACCAAAATAATCAGGACTCAGACATGAATTATTTATCTCCAAACCTGGAATTCCAACATTTTTCAGTGGCAGCTGCTCCAAAATCCTCCCAGTCCCCTGTGCCAGCTGCAGCTCCTGCAGTTTTTGCCTTTATAAATGGAAAATTTCATGTTTTCGGTGTCTTTTTTGTGATTTTTTTGTTTGTTTTGGTGTTTGTTGCACTCAGCACTTTCATTCCCATTCCATTCCCTCCTTCCCAACTCTGGCTGAAGAGACAAAAAAGAAAAAAGCAAAGAAAAATTGAAAATTAACAAAAAGTGCCAATTTCTTTTTGCTTCTTAGCAAAATTAGGAATTTTAGGAATTAGGAATACCAAGTGGATCAATTATGGGCTTTTTTTAAGTTCTCTTTTTTAAATTATTAATTATTGAAGATTAAAAATCTTCAGATTTTTTTTTTTATTTTGAAAATGTCAAGGCTTTTTTCCTAAAACAAAACTAAAATCCTGCAAAAACTCAATTATTTCAGCATGTGCAGCTCAATTATTATTATAATTACAATTATTATTAAAATGCATGCTTAGGGATTACCAGGGAGCATTTTTTCCCAAAATATCCGATTCCAAACCAGGAATTTTCCAAGATGACAGCAAATTCCAGTTTTTTAAGCATCCATTTGCCATCTGAGGTTCATTAATGTTGTCTGTATCGTGATAAATTACCTGTAATGTGAATATTTATTTATAATTATATTTATTTATAATTCTTGCCAGTGTATTCTCTTTATTTTCCCAGGAAAACTACAAATAAATCCATTTATTTCCACAATAACATCCATTTTCCCATTATTTTATCCACCTTTATCCTTTTTTTCCCAGGAAAATTGCAAATAAATCAATTTATTCTCATCATAACTCCCATTTTCTCATTATTTTATCCCACTCAGCCTTTTTTCCCAGGAAAATTGCAAATAAATCCATTTATTCCCATCAAAACATAAATTATCCCATTATTTTATCCACCTTTCCCCTTTATTTTCCCTGGAAAATTCCACCTGGGAAGCAAAATCAGGTAAGGACGCTGCCAAATTATTTTAAAGGGAATTTTTTTCCCTCAGATTTCTTTGGAATCTTTAATTCCCAGCATTTCAATATTTTTAAAATCCATTTTCCTCCAAGTTTCAAACATTCCACACTCACACAAAGAACTCAAACTTCCCTCAAAAATTAAAAATAATCCAATTTTTTGTTCAAGAAATAATTGGGAATAACTTTGGGATTTTGCTGCTGAAGCAAAGGGATAAATTTGGAATTTATTCCCAAATTTTCCTGCACATCCCAGGCAGTCGCTAGATGTCACTCCAAGCCTTTGGAAGTGTGAATTCCTTAAAAAAAAAAAGGGAATTTAACTGTTCAAAACCAGATCTTTATGATTAAAATCAGGTGGTGGTCTCTGATTTTAATATAAAATAATTGGGGGAAAAAAGGAAAGGAGTTTTCCAATTAAAATACAGAATTATGAGGGAATTATTGATATTTTTCCATGGAATCAATGGAAAATTAATGTGGAAACCTAAAGAGAAACCTTTGTAGAAGCCCAAAAAAAGCCCTCAAAATACAGAGAAAAAATAATAAAATTAATAAAATTTAATTAAAATAATTCAAAGCATTCTAAGATTTATTTCTGGACCAACTCAACCCAAAATCCCAGTCCCTGTGTCCCCTTTTAATCCAGAATTTTTGGGGTTTCCTCAACTGAAAATTCCATGGATTTGAGCTGGGAAATTTCATTTTCCAAAGGGAAACCATTCCCTGGAATTCCCAAAGGATTTTAATTCCGTGTGGGACCCCTGCTCCAATTTTTGGGATGATTAAAAACTGTGTAGGAATGAAAAAATTCCTATTAAAAATCATTCACACTCCAGCAGCTTCCCAGGGGATTTTTTTATGGAATTGGGAACTCATTCCTGTTTATTTGCAATGGGAAGATTCACCTGGATCAGATGCTGGAATTTAGGGGGAAATTAGAATTTTGTTATGTTTGAGGGACATCTCCTCATGGAAAACATGGGAAAATGTGGAAAAATATGGGGAAAATGTGGAAAAAACACAAAAAAAGTGGAAAAATCTGGACTGTGCTGCAAATTCTGAGGAAAATTCAGAAATCCACAATCCCACAGATCCAAAGAGCTCTGGAGATGCCAAGGCCACCACCAGAATGTCCCAAAAAAAGTTGGGAATGAGGCTGAAGAATTTCTAATCACAGAAAACATGGAAAAAATGAGGAAAAATCAGAAATTTTGAACTAAATTTTGAGGAAAACTCAGAAATCCACAAGCTCACAGATCCAAAGAGCTCTGGAGGTGTCAAGGAACGTCCAGGAAGTTTGGGATAAAGCTGAAGAACTTCTAATAATGGAAAACATGAAAAACATGAGGAAAAATCCGGACACTGACCCAAATTTTGAGGAAAACTCAGAAATCCATAACCCCACAGATCCAAAGAGCTCCAGAGGTGCCAAGGAATATCCAGGAAGTTTGGGATAAAGCTGAAGAACTTCTAATCATGGAAAACATGGAGAGAATGAGGAAAAATCGGAAATTTTGACCTAAATTTGGAGGAAAACTCAAAAATCCACAACCCCACAGATCCAAAGAGCTCTGGAGGTGGCAAGGCCACCACCAGGATGTCCCAAAAAAGTTGGGAATGAGGCTGAAGAATTTCTAATCATGGAAAACATGGAGAAAATTAGGAAGAATGTGGACACTGACCCAAATTTTGAGGAAAACTCAGGAATCCACGACCACACAGATCCAAAGAGTTCTGGAGGTGGCAAGGAACGTCCAGGAAGTTGGGAAGTTGGGTTTTTCCCTCATGGAAAAGCACAATTCCCACTTGCTGGTGGTCCCTGTCATTCCCTGCTTCCCCCAGGCAGCCAAAATCCCAGGAATGTGAGCCCTGTTTATTTTCCACTCTCCGGCGCCGGCCAAGTGGAGCGGCTCCCACAGAGTGCAGGATCCAGGAGGGACCAAACAAGGCTGGAAAAGGAAGAATTCCCTGGTTCTGAAAGAAGGGAAAGCGGCGGCGTTGCCGGTGATCGATGGATTTGGGCTGGTGCCAAAGGGCTTGGAATCATCACAGCACAAACCACTGGAAAAAACATTTATCTAGAGCTGATCCTGGCCGGGAGAATTCCAAATATTTACTTTAGATGTTGATTTTAGGGAAGGACTCCAGCCAGGATTACTGATCTGGATCTGCCAAAATCCTGACGGTTTGAGGTGCTAAGAGCTGGAGTTTGGAGCCAATCCTGATTTTATCTTGGTTAATTATTTCTCCTTTCCATGCCCTGCTCCCACAAAAATGAGTGTCCTGCTCACCCTTGGGAATGTGCAGGGCTGCATCCAGGCGGGATCCGTGGCTTTGCTAAACTCAAATCCCAGTTTGGGATTAATTTGGGGGAGTTTTCTGCAGTTTCCTGGGTGATTTTTCCTGCTGGGATTTGCAGCTCCTCAGAGTCCAGAGATTCTCTGCACATCCTGGTGTCACTTCCCAAATCCTGCTGCAAAAAAACATCAGGAGAATTTTCAGCCCTGCCAGGATTTTCCCAGTTTCAGGTGCTGTGCACAACAACTTGGAAAAGTTGGAGTTATCCTGCTTTTATCATTCCCAACCTTGAATTCCACAGGGATTCCTGGCTAGGAGGAAGTTCTGGGGTTTTTCCTTCTATTCTGTGGGGTGGGGGTCGCTCAGCTGCTCCCTGAAATCTTGGAATTAAGGCTGGAAAAACTTTCCAAGATTGGAATCCCAACATGAACCCAGCCACCACTAAACCATGTCCCCAAGTGCCACATCCACGGGTTTTTGGGATGCTGATCCACAGGTTTTTGGGACAATTCTGGGGATGGGGACTCTACCACTTCCCTGAGCAGCCCATTCCAATGGTTGGACACATTTTCAGGGAGGAAATATTCCCAAATATCCAACCTGACCCTGGCCTGGTGCTGTGGATCCATAAGTCCGAAAGAATTGAGTGGGAAGAGATGCTAAAATGGAACTTTTGCCACAGTTTCTCCCTCAGAACATTGGGAACAAATGATTCCCCTCAGTCACCGATCCCAAAGGCTTTGGGGTGCAGGCCTGGCTGGATTTAGGGAATTGCAGTTAAATCCTGGAATCTCCCACTCCATACCCATGGACAAACTTCCCCAATCCCAGCCAGGGAATAATTCCACAATTCCAACAGAATTGAGTGGGGAGAGCTGCTAAAATGGAATTGTTGCCTCAGTTTCTCCCTCAGAACACTGGGCCCAAGGCTTTGGGGTGCAGGCCTGGCTGGATTTAGGGAATTGCAGTTAAATCCTGGGATCTCCCACTCCATACCCAAGGACCAACTTCCCAAGCCACAGCCAGGGAATAATTCCACAATTGCAGCAGAACTGAGCAGGAAGAGCTGCTAAAATGGAACTTTTGCCTCAGTTTCTCCCTCAGAACACTGGGAACAAATGATTCCCTTCAGGCACCGATCCCAAAGGCTTTAGGGTGCAGAACTGGCTGGATTTAGGGAATTGCAGTTAAATCCTTGAATCTCCCACTCTATATCCATAGACAAACTTCCCTAATCCCAGCCTGGTGCTGTGGATCCATAATTCCAGCAGAACTGAGGGGGAAGTGCTGCTAAAATGGAACTTTTGCCTAATTTTCTCCCTCAGAACTTTGGGCCCAAGGCTTTGGGGTACAGGCCTGGCTGGATTTAGGGAATTGCAGTTAAATCCTGGGATCTCCCACTCCATATCCATGGACAAACTTCCCAAGCCACAGCCAGAGAATAATTCCACAATTCCAGCAGAACTGAGCAGGAAGAGCTGCTAAAATGGAACTTTTGCCTCAGTTTCTCCCTCAGAACATTGGGAACAAATGATTCCCCTCAGGCGCCGATCCCAAAGGCTTTAGGGTGCAGGCCTGGCTGGATTTAGGGAATTGCAGTTAAATCCTGGAATTTCCCACTCCATATCCATGGACAAACTTCCCCAATCCCAGCCCGGTGCTGTGGATCCATAATTCCAAGGGAATTGAGCAGGAATTGCTGCTAAAATGGAATTGTTGCCTCAGTTTCTCCCTCAGAACTGTGGGTCCAAGGCTTTAGGGTGTAGGCCTGGCTGGATTTTAAGAATTCCAGTTAACTGGAGTCAGGAGTCCTGGAATCTCCCACTCCATACCCATGGACAGACATTCCCAAATCCCAGTCAGGGAATAATTCCACAATTGCAGCAGAATTGAGTGGGGAGACCTGCTAAAATGGAATTTTTGCCTCAGTTTCTCCCTCAGAACTTTGGGCCCAAGGCTTTGGGGTGCAGGCCTGGCTGGATTTCAGCAAGACCCCGATTACCTTCAAGTTTATAAAATTCCAGTCTGGCTCCTGCAAAGCTCCGAAGGCCGTGCCTCGGAGGTTTCTGAGGACAGGCACAGAGGGATAAGAAAACAATACCCGGGATCCGATTTCTTCGGAGCCGCGGGAGGAGATAATTGGAGTCTCCAAGAGCTGCCGATAAGATCAGACTCGGTTGCTATTTTCAGGCACAGACAGGAGGGCTGGAGACACCGAAATAAATCCCAAAACCTGAGCCCGGGGAGCTGCGGGCTCCCTCAGAACTCTGTCTCCAAGGAAATCCATAAATATTGTAAGGTGTGGGACACCGGGCTCGGCCGTGCCTGCTTTACCCTGGGGGCACCTCAAGGAAAAAAACTGAGGGGAAAATGAAGGAATGAAGGGGGAAAACTGCTTTGCTTTCATTCCAAGAGGGATTTTACCTTCCTTGGAGCGTCCCAGCAGCAGCTCCCGGCTGGAATTCCTTCTGGGGAAGAGACAGGGAATAAACAGAGCTGTGTTTTAGGGGCAGGAGGCTGGAAAAACAATTCCTGAGTGGAGTCAGGGTCTCCTGATCCTGGCAGTGGCTCCAAAGGGAACCTCAGGCATCACCTGCATGAAGAGAAAATAAATCTGGGTTAGAAAACTTGGAGAGAGACTAATTCCAAGCTTAAAATTCCTGTGGGAAGTTGGGGATGGAGCCAAGCTCCTCACAGTGGCCATGGCAGGACAATGGGCACAGTGACGTGCGAGGGGTTCAAACTGGATTTAAAGGAATTTTCCTCCTAATTCCCAGTGAATTACTGGATCAGCTCACCCAGAGAGCTCATGGAACATTCCAGCACGGGAAGTTTTTCAATCCTAGTGGAGAAATCCCTGAATAACCTGCTCTGCTCCCACCTCCAGAGGTTTTTCCAGTGTTGATTATCCCAGCAATCCTCCCTCCCCTCAGCCCTGTGTGTGCCAGATGAGCAGGAATGCTTGGGATAATCCCATTTTTCCTTGATTTCCATCCATGTGGAGCCAGTCATTCCCTGCTCCTGACAGTTGTTTATCCCAAAAACATTTGGCTCTCGATGCGTTCCAGATGAAATCAGACATCAAAAGGCCCCAAATTTCCTTCCCTCCCTCTGCATTCCCTTTCCGTGGCTTGTATTGATCAGGGATTTTGGATTGGGAAGGGCACTTTGGAAAGGAAAAGGAAAGGCAGGAGCCAGGAGCAGGTTGGGAATGGCTGCAAATTCCTGGATTGGGGAATTGGGAGAGCTAGCAGCAGCACCAGAGAGTGGGATTATACAGAAAAAAACCCCAGGAAAATCAAGCTTTAGGAATATTCAACAAGTACCAATGGGAAGGTTTTGTCCTTAAAAATTCCAGGCTGTTTCCCCCAGGAATTCTGGAGTTAAAAGGAGCTGCTTCCATTTCATCCAGATCCTAAAATTCCCATCCCCAGGGAACCCCCAGGCTTGAGAGATTCCTGGATTTGGGAAAAAGGTCCCTGGATATCAGGGAAAGGTTCTTTCCCCAGAGGGAGAACAGGATCCTCAGGGAATGTCACATTCCCAAGGCTGCCAGAGCTCCCGGAGGTTTTGGACAACGCTCCCAGGTGGGATTTTGGAATATCCTGGGCTGGGATAGGGGTTGGACTCTGATCCTGTGGATCCTTCCAGCTCAGGATATTCCCTGATTCCATGATTCCCAGTGTCCCCATTCCTGGCATTATCCCTTTCCCCTCCTGCCCACGCACAGCCCGTGATTCCCTGATTGATTTTCCAGCCCATGATTCCCTGATTTCCCAGCCCGTGATTCCCTGATTTCCTAGCCCGTAATTCCCTGAGTTCCCAGCCTGTAATTCCCTGATTTCCCAGCCTGTGATTCCCTGATTTCCTAGCCCGTAATTCCTTGAGTTCCTAGCCTGTAATTCCCTGATTTCCCAGCCTATGATTCCCTGATTTCCCAGCCTATGATTCCCTGATTTCCCAGCCTGTGATTCCCTGAGTTCCTAGCCCGTAATTCCCTGATTTCCCAGCCTGTGATTCCCTGATTTCCCAGCCCGTGATTCCCTGATTTCCCAGCCCGTGATTCCCTGATTTCCCAGCCCATGATTCCCTGATTTCCTAGCCCATAATTCCCTGAGTTCCCAGCCCGTGATTCCCTGATTGATTTCCCAGCCCGTGATTCCCTGATTTCCTAGCCTGTGATTCCCTGAGTTCCCAGCCCGTGATTCCCTGATTTCCCAGCTCGTGATTCCCTGAGTTCCCAGCCCGTGATTCCCTGATTTCCCAGCCTGTGATTCCCTGATTTCCCAGCCCGTGATTCCCTGATTTCCCTGCAGCCCTTCCCTGCTTTGGCCCACGCTGGGATTTTGGGGATGGGAACCAATGGCTCCTTCCAGCTTAGGATATTCCCTATTTCCATGATTCCCTAGGCTGGAATTTTGGGATGAGATTCAGGCTGGGATTTTAGGATGTCGTGCAGGGCCAGGATAGGAACCAATGGCTACTTCCAGCTCAGGATATTCCCATATTCCATGATTCCAGTCTCCCTGTTCCTGACATTATCCCTTTCCCCTCGTGCCCGAGCATTCCCTGATTTCCCCACAGCCCCTTCCCTGCTTTGGCCCACGCTCCCAGGCTGGAATTTTGGGATGGGATTCAGGCTGGGATTTTGGGATGTCCTGCAGGGCCAGGATGGGACTCAATGATCCAATGTCTCCTATCCCTCAGGATATTCCCACATTCCATGATTCCAGTCTCCCTGTTCCTGACATTATCCCTTCCCCTGGTGCCTGAGCATTCCCTGATTTCCCCACAGCCCCTTCCCTGCTTTGGCCCATGCTCCCAGGCTGGAATTTTGGGATGGGATTCAGGCTGGGATTTTGGGATGTCCTGCAGGGCCAGGATGAGAACCAACGGCTCCTATCCTTCAGGATATTCCCTGATTCCATGATTCCCCATTCCTGACATTATCCCTTCCCCTGGTGCCCGAGCATTCCCCTTTTCCCTGATTTCCCTGCAATCAGGGAATGTTTATTTATCCCAGCATTTCCCTTTCCATGGGAGGTTTTCCATGGCTTTTCCTCGGCTCTGCAGACATCTCACAGCTCATTGCCCTTGGCTTTTGGCCCTCAAATGGGCTGGAACAGAGGCTCGTAAACAACTGCAGCAGCAACGCTGAGGTTGATTTAAAAGCCAGGAATTTTCCTCTTTTTTTGGGTTTTTTTTCCCTCCCCCCCATCCTTTTCTTAACACTTTCAATCCAACGTTTTTCCCCATTCCCCTCTCTGGCTTTGCAGAGCAGAAAGGGAAAGTGGGAGAAATAATTAGGGATAGAAATTGGGATGAAATGATCCTTTAAAGGAATTTTGGGATTGCCCTGGTTGTGAATGGGGGATCCCAGTTCGAGGAATTGTTTTTCCCTTGGTTTTGGGGTTTTTTTTCCCTCCTCCCTGTCCCTTTTTTAACACTTTCAATCCAACATTTTCCCTGTTCCCCTCTCTGGCTTTGCAGAGCAGAAAAGGAAAGTGGGGGAAATAATTAAGGGTAGAAATTGGGATGAAATGATCCTTTAAAGGATTTTTGGGATTGCCCTGGTTGTGAATGGGGGATCCAGATTCAAGGAATTGTTTTTCCCTGGTTTTGGGGTTTTTTTTCCCTCCCCCCTGTCCCTTTTCTTAACGCTTTCAATCCAACATTTTTCCCCATTCCCCTCTCTGGCTTTGCAGAGCAGAAAGGGAAAGTGGGAGAAATAATTAAGGATAGAAATTGGGATGAAATGATCCTTTAAAGGAATTCTGGGATCACCCTGGTTGTGAATGGGGGATCCAGATTTGAGGAATTTTTTTTCCTGGGTTTTTTTTTTGGTTTTGGGGTTCTTTTTGGTTTTTTGGGTTTGGGGGTGGTTTTTTTTTTTTTGGGGGGGTTTTTTTTGGTTGGGTTTTTGTTTTGTTTTGATGCTTTTTGGGGGGTTTTTGTGGTTTTTTGGGGGAGGATTTTTTGGAGGTTTTTTGGGGTTTTTTTTGTTTTGGGTTTTTTTTGGGTTTTTTGTGGGGTCTTTTGGGTTTTGGGGTTTTTTTTGTTTTGTTTTGTTTTTTGTTTGGGTTTCTTTGGGGTTTTGTTTGTTTGTTTGTGGGGTTTTTTGGGGTTTTTTGGGTTTTTTTGTGGTTTTTTTTTGTTTGTGGTTTTTTTTTTCCAGAACAATCCAGGGAAAGGAGCTTGGGCAAAGAGAATTTTATTGGAGCATCTGGGTGGTTCGTGGCTGGATTTTGGGATCCTAAAGGGCTTTTCCAACCTTTGATTCCCAAATTTGGCAGGGATTGGGATCCTCCAGAGCACAGCCAGGAACTCACCTGGATTTCCATGGATTTCCAGCCAGAACTGGAGAAACTTGGAGCATTCCTGTGGATTCCAGCACTCAAAAGTTCCTGATGGAGATTCTTCCCTCTTGTTCCCACAGAAAAGTGGGAATTCAGAGGGAAATTCCTGTGTTTGGGGACCTGGGCAGGATACAGAATATGAATTAATTAATTCTTTCTGTTATATCAACAGAAAATTTTTTTCTGGGCAAATTTATTCCCTTTATCATTCAAATATTTTAAACTATTTCAATTATTTCAATTTATTAAACCTCTTCCCCTTTGCTGCTTGCAAGCCGGATTCCCAAAATTCCAATTTTCCATCCTTCTGAGATTTGGGCTGGGAATTGGATTTTCCATCACATTTATCCCCATAAACCCATAAAATAATGGGTATTTTTGGGTCCATTCCCCAAATCCCATAAAATAATGGTCCATTCCCAAAATCCCATTTTTCCACACCTCTGAGATGGGGGATTTGGGCTGGGAATTGGAAGTTCCATCATATTTATCCCCATAAATCCATAAAATAATGGGTTATTTTGGGTCCATTCCCAAAATCCCATAAAATAATGGTCCATTCCCAAAATCCCATTTTTCCACCCCTCTGAGATGGGGGATTTGGGCTGGGAATTGGAAGTTCCATCATATTTATCCCCATAAATCCATAAAATAATGGATATATTTTGGGTCCATTCCCAAAATCCCATAAAACAATGGTCCATTCCCCAAAATCCCAATTTTCCATCCCTCTGAGATGGTGATTTGGGCTGGGAATTGGATTTTCCATCATATTTATCCCCATAAATCCATAAAATAATGATCCATTCCCAAAATTCCAATTTTGAATCCCTCTGAGATGGGGGATTTGGGCTGGAATTGCATTTTCCATCACCTTTATCCCATAAAACAATGGTCCATTCCCAAAATCCCAATTTTCCATCCCTCTGAGATGGGAGATTTGGGTTGGGAATTGCATTTTCTATCACCTTTATCCCATAAAACAATGCCTGCAGCATCCTCCCGCCGCCTCCCTCCTCCCTGGCCCTCGGGGAATGTTGGAGAGGGCCCAGGCCGGTCCCTAATTGTGCCTGGCGCTAATTGGGATATTTGGGATATTTAATCCGCGCTGCTGAAACCGTGGCGGGGCCGCAGCTCAAAGGGCCCAGTGTGCGGACACAGAGGGGCCGTTCATGCCGGGCTGGGTGGGTTCGTGCCGGGATGGATGATGGCTCCAGCCTGGCTGCGGGGAACAGCCTCCAGTAGGGAATTACAGCGGCGCGGGGAGGCACCGACCGGCCCCGGGACCGGGCGGGGAGAGGGGAATCGTTCCAGGATTGGAGCGGGGAATTGTGATCCAGGATGAGAGCAGGGAATTCTGTTCTAGGATTGGGGCAGGGAATTGTGTCCCGGGATGGGAGCGGGAATTGTGTTCCAGGATGGGAGAGCAGGGAATTGTGATCCAGGATTGGAGCGGGGAATTGTTCTAGGATTGGAGCAGGAATTGTGATCCAGGATTGGAGCAGGAATTGTGATCCAGGATGAGAGCAGGGAATTGTGATCCAGGATGAGAGCAGGGAATTGTGATCCAGGATGAGAGCAGGGAATTGTGATCCAGGATGAGAGCAGGAATTGTGATCCAGGATGGGAGAGCAGGGAATTGTGTTCCAGGATTGGAGCAGGAATTGTGTCCCGGGATGGGAGAGCAGGGAATTGTGATCCAGGATTGGAGTAGGGAATTGTGTTCCAGGATTGGAGTAGGGAATTGTGATCCAGGATTGGAGCGGGGAATTGTTCCAGGATTGGAGCGGGGAATTGTTCCAGGATTGGAGCAGGAATTGTTCCAGGATTGGAGCAGGAATTGTGTCCCGGGATGGGAGCAGGAATTGTGTCCCGGGATGGGAGCAGGAATTGTGTTCCAGGATGGGAGAGCAGGGAATTGTGATCCAGGATTGGAGCAGGAATTGTGATCCAGGATTGGGGCAGGGAATTGTGATCCACGATTGGAGTAGGGAATTGTGATCCAGGATGAGAGCAGGGAATTGTTCCAGGATTGGAGCAGGGATTGTGTTCCAGGATTGGAGTAGGGAATTGTGATCCAGGATTGGGGCAGGGAATTGTTCTAGGATTGGAGCTGGGAAATGTTCCAGGCTGGGAGTGGGGAATTGTTCCAGGATTGGAGCTGGGAATTGCATCCCGGGCTGGGAGTGGGGAATTGTTCCAGGATGGGAGCTGGGAATTGCATCCCGGGCTGGGAGTGGGGAATTGTTCCAGGATTAGAGCAGGAATTGTGTTCCAGGCTGGGAACAGGGAATTGCATCCCAGGCTGGAATCAGGAATTGCATCCTGGGCTGGGAGAGAAGGAATTGTGTTCCAGGAGTGGAGCAGGAGTTGTGTTTCAGGATGAGAGCAGGGAATTGTTCCAGGATTGGAGCAGGAATTGTGTTCCAGGGTTGGAGCAGGAATTGTGTTCCAGGCTGGGAGCAGGGAATTCCAGAATTTTAGCACAATTCCAGCAAGGAATGAGGGGATGAGGGAAAGATTCCCAGCAGCTAAATCTCAAAATCCACTTTAGGACAATGTCAGATTCCCTGGAGCATCCCAAATTTGCAGGATTCCCATCCTGGCCTGGATAAATCCCACCTGGACACTTTTCCCAGGATTCAGCTGCTTCCCTGAAGAAGGAAAAATCCCTTTTCCATCCCAGCTGAATCCTGCTGGGATTCCAGGATGTGATTCCAGAATTTTAGCACAATTCCAGCAAGGAATGAGGGAATGAAGGAATTAAGGGAATGAAGGAAAGATTCCCAGCACATAAATCCCAATGTCCTAAATGTCCCAGGGTGTGATCCCACAATTCCAGCCCAATCCCAGCAGGGAATGAGGGGATGAGGGACAGATTCCCATCAGGTCCATCCCCAATCCCTGTCATTCCAAGGGAATTCTGGCAGGGATTTGCAGCCCTGCAGGGAACCCCCAGGCTGAATAAACAGCACAGGAAGATTTATTTCAGTCTCATTCCAGGCTCGGAATTCCGGAGCTGCTGGGCCCCGGGATCAGCTCCGGACCTTCCCCAAGGGGGATTTTCCATTTGGGATTGGCCCACAGAAATCAATTTGTGGGAATTCTTGGATTTTGTGGGAATTTTTTCCATTTAGGATTTGTCCACAGAATTCAATATTTGGGAATTCTCACCTGGATTTTGTGGGAATTTTTTCCATTTAGGATTTGTCCACAGAATTCAATATTTGGGAATTCTCACCCGGATTTTGAGGGATTTTTTTCCATTTGGGATTTGCCCACACAGAATTCAATATTTGAGAATTCTCACCTGGATTTTGTGTGGATTTTGTGTGGATTTGCTCCTGCAGGAGATTTGGGAGCAGATTTCCCTGGCCTGGGATTTGCCCACAGAGATCAAAATTTGGGAATTCTCACCCGGATTTTGAGGGAATTTTTTCCATTTGGGATTTGCCCACACAGAAATCAATATTTGGGAATTCTCACCTGGATTTCGTGTGGATTTCTTGTGGATTTTGTGTGGATTCATTCCTGCAGGACAGAGAGATTCAGGAGCAGATTTGGGAGCACATCCCGACCTTTCCCTGGCTTTGGCCTGGTGCAGGAATCATTAAAACCTAAGGAAAAAACCATCCCCAAAAGCCAATTTTTAGTTAAAAGTTAAAAATTAAAAATAAAAATGAAAAAGTAAAAATAAAAATTAAAAAGTAAAAAGTAAAAATTAGGAAGTAAAAAATAAAAAATAAAAAGTAAAATTAATTTTTTTGGTGCTGAGGGAATATTTGGGCTTGATGATGGAAGGGAAAGGGGAAAAAGGGGGAAAAGGGGGAAAAGGGGAAAAGGGGGAAAAGGGGAAAAGGGGGAAAAGGGGAAAAGGGGAAAAGGGGAAAAGGGGGGAAAAGGGGAAAAGGGGGGAAAAGGGGGGAAAGGGTAAAAAAGGGGAAAAAAGGGGAAAAAAGGGGAAAAAAAGGGGAAAAAAAGGGGAAAAAAAAGGGGAAAAAAAGGGGAAAAAAGGGGAAAAAAGGGGAAAAAAAAAGGGGAAAAAAGGGGGAAAAAAAGGGGGAAAAAAGGGGAAAAAGGGAAAAAAGAGGGAAAAAAGGGGAAAAAGGGGGAAAAGGGGGAAAAAGGGGGAGAAAAGGGGGAGAAAAGGGGGAGAAAAGGGGGAGAAAAGGGGAGAAAAAAGGGGAAAAAAGGGGAAAAAGAAGGGAAAAAGAAGGGAAAAAGAAGGGAAAGCGGGGAAAAGGGGGAAAAGGGGGAAAAAAGGGGGGGAAAAAGGGAAAAAGGGGAAAAAAGGGGGGGAAAAGGGAAGGGAACGAAGAGAAAGAAAAAAGAAAAAGGAAATCCCCACATTTTTACCCCCCACTCCTCCTCCTCCCCCCAAACTCCCCCAAATTCCTGGCAGGAATTCGCAGCCAGGACGGAGCCAGACGCCCCAGACACATCGGAGACATTCCTGAGCCCCGGGCTCCGCTCTGCCCCGGGCTCTGCCAAAGAAAAACCGGCTGCAACTTTGGGAATTGGGGTTTGTCCCGGTTTTTGGGGGGATTTTTAGGGATTGAACTCCAGGGTTTCATATCCGAGAATAAAGGGATTTTTCTCCTCTCGTTGTTTTCCTGAGGAAAGGAAAATCCCTTTTGGGAGGGCTGGATCAGCAAAGATCCAGCTGGAATTCCATCCCAGCTCAATCCTGCTGGGAGTCCAGGATGTGATCCCACAATTCCAGCAAAATTCCAGCAGGGAATGAGGGAATGAGGGGAAAAAATCCCAGCAGATAAATCCCAAAATCCACTTTAGGACAATGTCAGATTCCCTGGAGAATCCCGAGGGATCCTTGCACACAAAATGTGTGAGGAAAAATCTCCCCAAAATGAACAATTCCATGCTGGGGGCAACGTGGATCCCTGGAATTGGATCCCCGGAATTCCAGGGATTTGATTTGTTGATTTCCAGTCAAACCAGTAACAACCAGTGGCTCCAAGCTCAGCTTTGTCCCAGTCCCGATCTGCCCCAGAGCAGAATTTCCAAAGGAAAACAGGCTGGAAATTTGGGAATTGGGGTTTATCCCGGTTTTTTGGGGGGATTTTTAGGGATTGAACTCCAGGATTTCATCTCTGCTGCAGAACTTCCAAAAGAAACTGGGCTGGAAGTTTGGGAATTGGGGTTTATCCCAGGGGTTTTTTTTGGATTTTTACAGATCTAAATCCAGGAAAATTCCAAACTCCCCCAAATCCACCTGGATTCGGACACAGGAAACCCCAAACTCCCAAAAATCCACAGAGAAAACTCCAAACTTCCCACAATCTGTGCGGATTTGGACCTGGAAAACTCCAAACTCACCCAAATCCACCTGGATTGGACCCAGAAATTTCCAAATTCCCCAAAATTCACCTGGATTCAGACACAGAAAACTCCAAACTCCCCCAAGTCTGCCTGGATTTGGACCTGGTAAACTCCAGGTGGATCTGAACCCAGAAAATTCCAAACTCCCCCAAATTCACCTGGATTTAGACCCAGAAAACTCCAAATCTGCCTGGATTTGGACCCAGAAAATTCCAAATTCTCCAAAATTCCAAACTCCTCCTGGATTCGGACGCAGAAAACTCCAAACTCCCAAAAATCCACACAGAAAACTCCAAAGTCTCCCAAATCTGTGTGGATTTGGACCTGGAAAAGTCCAAACTCTCTAAAATTCCAAACTCCACCTGGATTCGGACACAGAAAACTCCAAACTCCCCCAAGTCTGCCTGGATTTGGACCCAGAAAATTCCAAACTCTCTAAAATTCCAAACTCCTCCTGGATTCGGACCCAGAAAACTCCAAACTCTCCAAAATCCACAGAGAAAATCCAAAACTGCCCCAAATCCACAGAGAAAATTCCAAACTCCCCCAAATCCACCTGGATTCAGACCCAGAAAATTCCAAACTCCCAAAAACCCACACAGAAAATTCCAAATTCCCCCAAATCTGCCTGGATTTGGACCCAAAAAACCCCAAAAACCCCCACGGCCACCCCAAACCTCTCCCACTTTCACTTTTCACTTTTCCTTTTCTTTTCCCGGTTTTTTAATTCCCTTTCCAAGGTTTTTTTTTTGGGAATCCGATCTCCCGTGAATTCCCTCCCGTCCCTCCCTGGTCTGTGGATCAAAGTGACAGCGAGGGACCCCAGAGCTGGGAGGGGAAGGGAAGAGAGGAAAAATAAATAAAATAAAATAAAATAAAATAAAATAAAATAAAATAAAATAAAATAAAATAAAATAAAATAAAATAAAATATAAAAAATAAAAAATATAAAATAAAATATAAAATAAAATAAAATAAAATAAAATAAAATAAAATAAAATAAAATAAAATAAAATAAAATAAAATAAAATAAAATAAAATAAAATGAATTTTGAGATCGTTCCTGCAGCTTCAATGGCTGGAAATTATCCCAGAGTGTGCAGTGAGGGTTTGGGGAATTTTGGGATGAAAAAAATGATTTTGGGAAAATCCCTGAGCTCTTATTAAAATTTTTTGGAGATTTTGGGTGGAATTTCTCAGGAATTACCAAAAAAAAAAAAGAGAAAAGGAATCAATTTGGGGAGGAAAAGGATGAGTTTGGGTTTGCCAGGAAAATCCCTCAATTGTTTTTTTTAATTTCTGGGAAATTCCCAGGGCAGGGAGGGAGGAGCAGCTGGAAAATCTTGGAAAATCCTGGGAAAAACCCGGAAAAAATCACAGAAAAATCACACATAAACCACAGAAAATAATGGAAAATCCTGGAAAAATCCCAGAAAAATCATAGAAAAATCCCAGAAAAATCGTAGAAAAATCCCAGAAAATCCTGGGCAAATTCTGGAAAAATCCCAGAAAACCTGGAAAAATCCTGGAAAATCCCAGAAAAATCCTGGAAAATCCCAGAAAATCCTGGAAAAATCTCAGAAAATCCCTTTTTCCCAGTGCTGGGAGAGCAGAAGCCCACCCAGCCCAACAATTCCCATTTTTTCCCCATCCCGGGAATCCCCGGCAGCCCGAGCTGCAATCGGATTTTTGGGATTTTTGGCACCAACTCCACATTCCTGCCCAAGAGGCAATCGAGATTCCTGCCACCTCCCGGAGCCAAGGAAAAATGGGAATTAAAAAACCGCCAACATTTATTTTTGATAAGGAATTTGATAAGGGATCCGTCATCATCATCATCATCGTCATCATTGTAGGGAGTTGCTCAGCCCAGGGAGGGGATTTTTTTGGGATTTGGGGATTTTTTTGGAGATTTTGGGATTTGGGGATTTTGGAGATTCCCCAAAATTTCCCTGCTCCTCGTTTGGTGTCCTCAGAGGGGATGGAATTCGTGGGAGCTCCAGGTGGGGCAGACTGGGGAAAGTTTGGGATTGCAGGATCTGAGGAAGAGTTTGGGATTTGGGGCTTTGGGGAAGGGTTTGGAATTTGAGGGAGAGTTTGGGATTTTAGGGTTTGAGGGATAGTTTGGGATTTGAGGATGAGTTTGGGATTCCTGGGTTTGGGGAAGAGCTCAGGATTCCAGGATTCCAGGATTTGAGGGAGAATTCGGGATTCCAGGATTTGAGGGAGAATTTGGGATTCCAGGATTTGAGGGAGAGTTCAGGATATTTGGGATTCTTGGGGTTGAGGGAGAGTTTAGGATCTTGAATGTGAGGATGAGTTTGGGGTTCCTGGGTTTGGGGAAGAGTTTGGGATTCCAGGATTTGAGGGAGAGTTTGGGATTCCAGGATTTGATGGAGATTTTAGGATCCTTGGGTTTGAGGATGAATTTAGGATTCCAGGATTTGAGTGAGAGTTCAATATTCCAAGATTTAAATGAAGGTTCAGGATTCCAGGATTTGAGGGAAAGTTTGGGATTCCAGGATTCATGGCATGAGGGAGAGTTTAGGATCTTGAATTTGAGGATGAGTTTGGGATTCCTGGGTTTGGGGAAGAGTTTGGGATCCTGGTTCTGAGGAAGAGTTCAGGATTTCAGGATTCCAGGATTTGAGGGAGAGGCTGGGATTCCTGTGTTAGGAAAGAGTCTGGGATTCTTGGGTTTGAGAGAGAGTTTGGGATTCCTGGGTTTGGGGGAGAGTTTGGGATTCCTGGGTTTGGGGGAGAGTTTGGGATTCCTGGGTTTGGGGGAGAGTTCAGGATTCCAGGATTTCAGAGAGAGTTTGGGATTCTAGAGCTCCTGGCATGAGGGAGAGTTTGGGATTCCAGGATTTGAGGGAAAATTTGGGATTCCTGGATTGAGGGAGAATTGAGGATTCCAGGATTTGAGGGAGAGTTCAGGATCCTTGGGTTTGGGGATGAATTTAGGATTCCTGCATTTGGGGATGAGTTTGGGATTCCTGGATTTCAGGGAGAGTTTGGGATTCCAGGGCTCCTGGCATGAGGGACAGTTTGGGATTCCAGGATTTGAGGAAGAGTTTGGGATTTGAGGAAGAGTTTGGGATTCCAGGATTTGAAGGCAAGTTTGGGATTCTTGGCTTGAGGGAGAGTCCAGGATTCCAGGATTTGAAGGAGAATTCAGGATCCCAGGATTTGAGGGAGAAGAAGTGAAGAAATAAACTGGGAAAGCAGTGAAGAAATAAACAGGGAAAAGAGTGAAATAAATAAAAAAGAGCAGTGAAAAAATAAACCAGAAAAAGAGTAAATAAATAAAAACCAACAGTGAATAAATAATCTGGGAAAAGAGTAAATAAATAAATCCAACAGTGAAGAAATAAACAGGGAAAATCATGAATAAATAAAAAGAAGAGAAGAAATAAACAGGGAAAAGAGTAAATAAATAAAAAGAAAAGAAGAAATAAACTGGGAAAACCATGAATAAATAAAAAGAAAAGTGAATAAATAAACTGGGAAATCAGTGAATAAATAAACTGGGAGATCAGTGAATAAATAAAAAGAAAAGAAGAAATAAACTGGGAAAGCCATGAATAAATAAAAAGAAGAGTGAATAAATAAACTGGGAAATCAGTGAATAAATAAAAAGAAAAGAAGAAATAAACAGGGAAAAGAGTAAATAAATAAAAAAGAAGAGTGAATAAATAAACTGGGAAATCAGTGAATAAATAAAAAGAAGAGAAGAAAACCAGGGAAAACCATGAATAAATAAAAAGAAAAGTGAATAAAAAACCTGGGAAATCAGTGAATAAATAAAAAGAAGAAATAAACAGGGAAAAGAGTGAAATAAATAAAAAGAGCAGTGAAAAAATAAACCAGGAAAAGAGTAAATAAATAAAAACCAACAGTGAAGAAATAAACTGGGAAAATCATGAATAAATAAAAAGAAGAGTGAATAAATAAACTGGGAAATCAGTGAATAAATAAAAAGAAGAGAAGAAATAAACAGGGAAAAGAGTGAAATAAATAAAAAGAGCAGTGAAAAAATAAACCAGGAAAAGAGTAAATAAATAAAAACCAACAGTGAAGAAATAAACTGGGAAAACCATGAATAAATAAAAAGAAAAGTGAATAAATAAACTGGGAAATCAGTGAATAAATAAACTGAGAAATCAGTGAATAAATAAAAAGAAGAGAAGAAATAAACTGGGAAAAGAGTAAATAAATAAAAAAGAAGGGTGAATAAATAAACTGGGAAATCAGTGAATAAATAAAAAGAAGTGAAGAAATAAACAGGGAAAAGAGTGAATAAATAAAGAGTGAATAAATCAAGCAGTGCAATCCCAGTTCCTATTTTGGACAGGAATTTTGAGGATAAATAATCTGATTTTTTGGTGGTTTCATCAGCTGCCACTCAAGGGGAGTTGACACAAGCCCGGGGCGAGGAAAATCTTGGAATAATCCAAAATAAACAGCCCTGGAGTCTGTGGCATTGGAAGCTTTGCCAGGAGGAGGAATTCCAAGAGAACTCCAAAAACCTCAAACCCAAGGGAAGAAAAAAATAAAAATAAAAATAAAAATATAATAATAATAATAATAAAATTTAAAATCCCAGGGAATTCCTGGGATTTCTTTGGGATGGGGTTGGAATATTGGGGGTGGCTCTGGGAGGGAAAAGAAAATAATTCTCTAATTCCAACTGGGAAGGGCTGGAAAATTTTGGGAAGAGCAGAATCAGGAATTCTGGGATAACAGAATTGGCTTGAAAAGAATTTTTTAGTGGCCAAAGTCACCCTGGACACCCTGAAAATGAATTCAGGGATGAATTTCCATCTCTGTGCCAAAATTTGGCATTTTTGGGATGAATTTGCTGCTTTTTGGGTGGATTTTCCAGCAGCTGGGAATGCTTGAATGACCAAAAAAACCCCCAAAATATTGAATTTTTAAAGCTTTTTTCACCTTTTTCACTTACCTGGGGTGGAGGAAGCCCTGAGCCACCAAACCAGGCTGGATCCAGAGCTGCTGAATCCTTCATTTTTCCTGGATTTGGGAATTTCCTGGCTGCAGTTTTGTTCACTTTGGACCTCCACACCAAAAGCTCAAATTTTGGGTCGTTTTGGGTCATTTTTTTGTGCTGTTTCCACCCATTTTACCCCATTTTAATCCCAGCTGGAGCCCTGGTGAAGTTAAAACGAGAGCAGGGCCTGGAGCTGTGGGCTAAGATCAGTTTTACATCTTTATTTTATTTCTCCCCCTCTATTTATGAGGATTTCCACAAAAATTTCCTCAGTTTGAGCAAAATCCATAAAATTCCAGGAGTGTGAGGGGAGGAAAAGCTGCAGAGGGGATTTACATGAGGGGGGTTCAATCCCAAGGATTTTTCCAGGCCTTGGGTATAAAATTCCATGAAATCTCACCCCCCTTTTACTTAAAACAGGAGCAGGGCCTGGAATTGTAGGCCAAGCTCAGTTTTACATCTTTTATTTTTCATCCAAATATCCAGAAAAATTCCCTGGATTATATTCGCAGCACTTTGAGGCTCCATTTTGGGCCTGTCCTCCTCTATTTGTGAAGGTTTTCCACAAAAATTTCCTCAGTTCAGATGAATCCATAAAATTCCAGGAGTGTGAGGGGAGGAAAAGCTGCAGAGGGGATTTACATGAGGGGAGATTCAATCCCAAGGATTTTTCCAGGCCTTGGGTAAAATATTCCATGAAATCTTACTTATTTTTTACTTAAAACAGGAGCAGGGCCTGGAATTGCAGGCCAAGCTCAGTTTTACATCTTTTATTTTTCATTCAAAATTCCCTGGATTATTTTGGCAGCACTTTGAGGCTCCATTTTGGGCCTTGTCCCCCTCTGTTTATGAGGAATTTCCACAAAAATTTCCTCAGTTTGAGCAAAATCCATAAAATTCCAGAAGTGTGAGGGAAAGAAAACCTGCAGAGGGATTTACATGAGGGGAGGTTCAATCCCAGGGATTTTTCCAGGCCTTGGGTACAAAATCCCATGGAATTTCAACACCTTTTTACTTAAAATGAGAGGATGGCCTAAAATTGTGGGCCAAGCTCAGTTTTACACCTTTATTTTTCATCCAAAATTCCCTGGATTATTTTGGCAGCGCTTTGAGGCTCCATTTTGGGCCTTGTCCCACTCTGTTTATGAGGTTTTTCTACAAAAATTTCCTCAGTTCAGATGAATCCATAAAATTCCAGGAGTGTGAGGGGAGGAAAAGCTGCAGATGGGATTTAAATGAGAGGGGTTTAATCCCAAGGATTTTTCCAGGCCTTGGGTAAAATATTCCATTAAATTTTACCTCTTTTTTACTAAAAATGAGAACAGGGCCTGGAGTTGTGGGCCAAGCTCAGTTTTACACCTTTATATTTCATTCAAAATTCCAGAAAAATTCCCTGGATTATTTTGGCAGTGCTTTGAGGCTCCATTTTGGGCCTTTCCTCCTCGATTTGTGAGGTTTTTCCACAAAAATTTCCTCAGTTCAGGTGAATCCATAAAATTCCAGGAATGTGAGGGAAAGAAAACCTGCAGAGGGGATTTACATGAGGGGGGTTTAATCCCAAGGATTTTTCCAGGGAACAAATCCCATTAAATCTCATCTCTCTTTTACTTTAAACAAGAGCAGGGCCTGGAGTTGTGGGCCAAGCTCAATTTTACACCTTTTATTTTGCATCCAAAAATCCAGAAAAAATTCCCTGGATTATTTTGGCAGCACTTTGAGGCTCCAGGTTTTTCTCCCAGTGTTTTCTTTCCTGAATTCTCTGACCAAAGAGCTCCGTGCCTCATCCAGGGCTCCCATTCCCACTGGATTTCCCTGGATTTGCACTTATTTTGATTTTTAAGAAGTTTTTATCTTCTTCAAACATCAAACCACAGCGAGGGATCCGTGCTCCCCTTGGATTTGAGATCCTCAGGGAAATATTTTGATATCAAAGACCCCAATTAAAGAGTTCAGGCCTTGGATTCTTTGGCTTGGGGGAGAATTCAACATTTTCCTGATCAAACAAATCCAATTCTGAACCCAGGAGAGGATTTAAAGCATTTTTAACCCCATGGAAAAAGCAATTTTGCTGGGAAATCCTTGTCCCCTCCCTCCCCACCACACAAAAAAAGAGTCACTGATAATTCTGTTATTTCCCATCTTAATCCTTCATTTCCAAACCCAAAAAAATTCCCAAAAACCTCGTGCTGGTTACAAGTGCTATGGTGAAATAATCAAATTACAACATTCACCCCCCAAAAATCTCAGCGTGCTGCCCCCGTGAGCATCTGGTGAGGCACAAATTAAATATTCCAAGATTTTTCCTGGAAGGATAATAAGAATTATTCTGATGAGGACCTCGAAAAGCAGCAGCAGCAAAGCTGGAGGAGCTGGGGAAGGATTTCAAATGGCTGCAGGTGCAGGGAGCAGTTTCAAGATCAAAGTGAGGGGTTGTTTTTTGGTTTTTCAGTCCAAAATCCAGGATTTTGGGATTCCTGCTACGCTCCCATCAGCATTCCCATGAAATCAGAGCCGTTCTGGATGGTGATGGGAGCCCCAGCGCTGTTGTCCACGAAGATGGAGGTGTACTGCCCAGCCTGCAGGGGAATGAGGGAAAAAAGGGAATATCTGACACATTCCAGAGGGAAAACAAAGGGAAAAATCCCATTTCACCTGCAGGAATTCTGCTGAATCCACTCAGGGGATTGAGCTGATGAAGTGGAAGAAATTTGGGTCGTTTTTATCAAATCCTTTATCAGATCCTTCATCAAATCCTTTATCAGATTCTTAATAAAACCTTTATTAAAACCTTTATCAAATCCTTTATCAGACCTTTATCAGATCCTTTATGAACACCTTTATGAAATTGTTTATCAGATCCTTTATCAAATCCTTTATCCAGTCCTTTATCAAATCTTTTATCATATCCTTTATGAAATTCTTTATCAAATCCTTTATCAAAACCTTTATCAGAGCCTTCATCAAATCCTTTATCAGATCCTTTATGAAAACCTTTATTAAAACCTTTAAGAAATCCTTTATCAAATCTTTTATTAAAATCTTTATGAAAACCTTTATCAGATCCTTTATCAAATCTTTTATCAGCTCCTTTATCAAATCCTTTATCAAAACCTTCATTAAATCCTTGATCAAATCCTTTATCAGATCCTTCATCAAATCCTTTATCAGATCCTTTATGAAAACTTTTATCAAACACTTTATCAGATCCTTTATCAAATCCTTTATGACAACCTTTATCAAATCCTTTTTCAAAACCTTCATCAAATCCTTTCTCAGATCCTTTATGAAAATCTTTATCAAATCCTTTATGAAAACTTTTATCAAATCCTTTATGAAAACCCTTATTAGATCCTTTATGAACACCCTTACTAGATCCTTTATGAAAATCTTTATCAAAACCTTTAAGAAATCCTTTATCAAACCTTTTATCAGATCCTTTATCAGATCCTTTATCAAACCCTTTATCAGATCCTTTCCTGCCCTGGCACCTTTTTGGGTGAAGTGGCCTTGGAGCCCTCCTGGGAGGTGGAAAATTCATTTGGCACCTTGGCAATGCCCAGGGGAGAGCTGGGAAAGGGAAATTTATCCAAAATTTATTACAAATATTTCATTTTTCTTAGAAATATTCCATTCTTCTTCCCATGCCTTTGATTCAGAGTGTGAAACCTGAGTCAAGTTTTCCCTCCAGATCCTGCCCCAGGTGAGGAATTTCCCTCCTTTAAATGTAGGAAAAAAGTTCCAAAATCCTCCCCCAGCTCCAGGGAAATAAAATTCCATGTCCTGCCTGGAGATTTGGGGCAGAAATTCCCAATTTTCAGTGCCTCACCTGCAGCTGCAGCAACCCATGGACGTAAATGGTGAAGATTTTGCTGTTGCTTTCCAGCCCAGCAATGACTTCCAAGGACCTAAAACAAATAAAAAATAAAGAATTAAACAAATTAAAACCCCTCAGGCATGTGTGGAAGGGTGATTATCCCTCAATTTCCTTGGAAATCGGAGCAGTTGGAGCAAAAATGAGAATTTTGACTGGAATTTCAAAAATTAAAAAAAGCAAAACCAAAATAAGTGAAATAAATAAAATAAGCAAAATAAAATAAGCAAAAATAAAATCCTCCAATAATCTCTGGGTGAGAAAGGGCAAATTTTGGGGTTTTTGGGGGGAGGATTTTGAGATTTTTGCACATGAACAAAAATAAAATCCTTTAATAATTTCTGTGTGAGAAAAGTTGAATTTTGGGGCTTTGGGGGAGGATTTTGAGATTTTTGCACCCAAGCAAAAATAAAATCCTTTAATAATTTCTGTGTGAGAAAAGTTGAATTTTGAGGGTTTTGGGGGGAGGATTTTGAGATTTTTGTACCCAAGCAAAAATAAAATCCATCAATAATTTTGCTGCAGCTCAAAACCCAGGCAGAACTCCTCCACCTTTATTTTTTATTTCAGGGAGAGTTTTTCCCTGTGGAATTCCCACTTCCCAAGCTCTGGATCCAGGTTTTTGGGACAGCCACAACCAGCCCAGCCCAGCTAAACTCGGTTTTAAGCTCCCAGCCTGGTTCCTCCCTCCCTGCCCACAGTTGTTTTCCCAATTAACCCAACCCTTTCCTAATTGATTTTTTTCCTTCCCAGTGATGAAACCCTGCGAGTTCCAACGTGTTTTTCCCAGGAGAAATGAGAACTGGGAGCCGAGGCTGTGTCACATCCTGCCCAAATCCCATTCCTCCATCCCAGCCCGAGTTTCCACAGCTCGTCCCAAAGCCCCGGGGGCTTTTCCAGCCCATGGATGGGTGGATGGGTGGTGGCATCCCCAGGAAATTCCACAGGGAGTGTGTCCGGGCAGGCTCGGATCGCTCCTGCCAGCGCCTTCCGTCCCAGCCACGTCCCAGCCACGCTCTCCTGGTGCTGGGGTGTGCCCCAGATCCATCCTGATCATTTAAATCCAGTCTGAGCACTCTGGGATGTCCCCCAGATCCATCCTGATCACTGAAACTCATCCTGAGCGCTCTGGGATCTGTCCCAGGTCCATCCTGATCACTCAAATCCATCCTGAGCACTCTGGGATGTGCCCCCAAATCCATCCTGATAATTCTCCTGGTGCTGGGATCTGTCCCAGATCTATCCTGATCATTTAAATCCAGTCTGAGCACTCTGGGGTGTGCCCCAGATCCATCCTGATCACTCAAATCCATCCTGATCATTTAAATCCATCCTGATCACTGAAATCCATCCTGAGCACTCTGGGATCCATCCCAAATCCATCCTGATCATTTAAATCCATCCTGGTTGCTCTGGGATGTGCCCCAGATCCATCCTGATCACACAAATCCATCCTGAGCACTCTGGGATCTGTCCCAGATCCATCCTGATTGTTCCCACTGCTCTTAGATCTGTCCCAAATCCCTCCTGATCACTCTCCTGGCACTGGGATCTGTCCCAGATCCATCCTGATCTTTTAAATCCATCCTAATCACTCTAGGATGTGTCCCAAATCCATCCTGAGAGCTCTGGGATCTGTCCCAAATCCATCCTGATCATTCTCCTGGCACTGGGATGTGCCCCAGATCCATCCTGATCACTCAAATCCACCCTGATCACTCTGGGATGTGTCTAAAGTCATCCTGATCACTCTCCTGGCACTGGGATCTGTCCCAAATTCATCCAGATCACTCTCACTGCTCTTGGATCTGTCCCAGATCCATCCTGATCACTTAGATCCATCCTCATTGCTCTGGGATCCATCCCGATCACACTTAGGATCTGTCCTAAATCCATCCTGATCATTCTCCTGGTGCTGGGATTTGTCCCAAGTCCATCCTGATCACTCAAATCCATCCTGATCATTCTCCTGGTACTGGGATCTGCCCCAAATCATTCCTGATCACTCCCAGTGCTTATATTACTATAAATAATGATTTATGTAGAATTATTTCATAATTATCACTATAAATAAAAGTAATTGGGATGTATTATTTTCTATTTGAGTGATTCAATATTACTAAAATAATTATAATATTCCATCATTATCACTATAAATAACACTAATTTTTAGGTGCTTAACACTCAGAAGTTAAAACTCAGAATTAAAAGAACACCTGAAGGACGCTCTGCAGAACAACAAGAATTTATGATTAAAAAACTCCACTTTTGCTGAACTCCATCACCTAAAATGGGCTGAATTATTAGGAAATCTTTAAAATTTTGGAAAAGAATGATCCCAGATCCCCTGGAGTGACTCACGTGTGTCTGTGGCACAGGGACTCGATGCAGATCAGCACCCGCACGTTGTCCCGGGCTCGCAGCTGCCCTTTGCTCTTCAGCTCGCTGTGGTCTGGGAAAAACAGTGGGAAAAACGTCAGCATTCCCAGAAATCCTGGGATCCTGCTCCAGAGGGACTCCAGCAGCCTGGGGATGCCTGGGCTGGGGGCTGAGGTAGGTTCCAGAAGGTTCTTCCATATCTGATGGAGCCAAAGCCAGCAGATCCAAGGTGGATCCATCACGGATAGAACCTCTGGGATAATGGATTTAAAATGGGATCCAAGGTGGATCCATCAATGATGGAACCTCTGGGATGATGGATTTAAAATGAGGATCCACCAAGATGGATCCATCAGGGATAGAAACTCTGGGATAATTGATTTAAAATGGGATTCAAGATGGATCCATCAGTGATTGAACCTCTGGGATATTGGATTTAGAAAGGGGATTCAAGGTGGATCCATCAGTGATAGAACCTCTGGAAAAATTGATTTAAAAATGGCATCCAAGGTGGATCCACCTCTGGACATGAGGGCAGAACCTCTGGGACAATGGATTTAAAATGGGATCCAAGGTGGATCCATCAGTGGCAGAACCTCTGGAAAAACAGATTTTAAAGGAGATCCATCACTGGCCATCCATGGCAGAACCTCTGGGATATCAGATTGTATAAGGGGCAAAAAACTCTGAACAGAGGAATGTGGGGGAAATGTTGGGGAAGAGCTGCTCCAGAAGGGAAAAACCATGGAAAACCTGCCTGGATGCAGCCCTACACCAACATTTGCCTTTTTCCTGAAGACTTTTTTGTGGAAGGCAAAACTCCCATGGATAAATTTGCTCCCCAAGCTCTGCCTCTGTAGGGAATGTGAATTTTTGGTGCACATGGAGCAGCCCAGAGTTCCTGGTGCCGTATCCATGTTTTCCCTGGATCTCCAGGGGTTCCCAGGGGTTCCCAGGGTCCCAGGGCAGCACTCACCGATGTGGATGTTGGCTGAGAATTGGTAGATGCCGCCCACGGGGGCGGTGAAGCGGCCGGTGGCCAGGTTCAGTCCTGAGCCCCGCAGGAACGCGCCCTTGGCCAGCGGCTGTGGGGAGAGAGCACGGCTGCAGTGGGGCTGATCCCAAATCCATCCCTGGGCTGATCCCAAATCCATCCCTGAATCCATCCCTGTGCTGATCCCAAAACCCTGCACTGATCCTGAACTCCTGTGCTGATCTGAAATCCCTGTGCTGATCCTGAATCTCTGAGCTGATCCCAAATCCCCGGGCTGATTCCAAATCTCTAAACTGATCCTGAATCCATTCCTGGGCTGATCCCAAATCCACCCCTGGGCTGATCCTGAATCCCTGCACTGATCCCAAATCCCTGGGCAGACCCTGAATCCCTGGGCTGATCCTGAATCCCTGCACTGATCCCAAATCCCTGGGCAGACCCTGAATCCCTGGGCTGATCCCAAATCCATCCCTGGGCTGATCCCAAATCCCTAAACTGATCCTGAATCCATCCCTGGGCTGATCCCAAATCCCAGTGTTGTCCCTGAATCCCTGGGCTGCTCCTGAATGCATCCTTGCACTGATCCCAAACCCCTACGTTGTTCCTGAATCCCTGAACTGCTCCTAAATCCATCCCTGGGCTGATCCTGAATCCCTGGTCTGATCCCAAATCCCTGTGGTGCTCCTGAATCCCGACTCCCTGTGGTGCTGCTGGCTCCATCCCAGCGCTGCTCCTGGCTCTCAATTCCCCTTTTCCAGAGGGCACAAGCCCAAACCAGCCACTTCTCGTCCCGGCTGCGGTGCCAGCTCGGCATCCAGAGCCTCCCACAGCAGCTCCGAGCCAGGAAAAATTAGCAAGGATTTGGGCACCCCATCCCTGAGGCCTGGGAAGCAGCAGCCCACGCTCCTGCTGCTGGGATGGCTTAATTAGCCTCATTTTCTCTGCTAATTAATGAGGCAGCAGCTCTCCTTCCAGCCCTGCCCACGCCTCAGGGCTGATCCTGCCTGGCTGCCAAAAGCCAAGCTGCCAAAAGTTTGGGAAGAATCCAGGAATGCACTGGGAGTCCCAGCAGCTCCTCCAGATCCTTTCCCTCCTGTGGACAATTCCTCATGGAATTTTATCTTCCTTTCAGCCTGAGAGGAGTTTCTGGGATGAGGCAGGATGAAATCCTGAATCCCTGGGCTGATCCTGAATCCACCCCTGGGCTGATCCCAAATTCATCCCTGGGCTAATCCTGAATCTCTGCACTGATCCCAATTCCATCCCTGGGCTAATCCCAAATCCATCCCTAGGCTGATCTCGAATCCCTGCACTGATCCCAAATCTATCCCTGGGCTAATCCCAAATCCCCAGGATCCCCACAGAGCCAAGCAAGGAGCTGGAGCTGCCCCACAGCCCCCAGGATGACTCTGGAATTCCTCACCGACTGGAAATTCTGGAGTTCCACCAAGGTTTTCTTGTCCACCACGACCTGGCCCTTGAGCTTGCAGTGGAACGCCTCCTCCACACGGCGCTGGGGAGGAACCTCCTGCAGGGACAGCAGCAGTGGGGGCAGCTGGCTGGGGTGGGCTGAGATGGCCAGGGAGGCTCGCTGCTCCATGGCTTCTGAGGGGAAAAGGGAAAGAAAATGAAATAAAATTAAATGAAACTTTAATTTAAGGGTCTGGCCAGTGGGATGGAACCTTCAGGACAGCAGCAGTGGGAGCAGTGGCTGGGGTGGCCAGAATGGGAGGCTCAGTGCTCCTTGGCTTCTGAGGGGAAAAGGGGAATAAAGGGAAATAAAATCTTCATTTAAGGGCCTGGTCTGTGAATGGAACCTCCTGCAGGGACAGCAGAGGGGCGGCTGGCTGAGGTGGGCTGAAACAGCCAGGGAGGCTCAGTGCTCCATGGCTTCTGAGGGGAAAAGGGGAATAAAATGAAATAAAATCTTCATTTAAGGGTCTGGCCTGGTGGGGGCAGATGGCTGGGATGGGCTTCTGAGGGGAAAAGGGAAATAAAGGGAAATAAAACCCTAATTTAAAGGCCTGGCCTAGTGAGGGCAGCTGGCTGGGGTGGCCAAAATGGCCAGGGAGGCTCAGTGCTCCTTGGCTTCTGAGGGGAAAGGGGGAATAAAATGAAATAAAATCTTCATTTAAGGGTCTGGCCTGGTGGGGGCAGATGGCTGGGATGGGCTTCTGAGGGGGAAAGGGAAATAAAGGGAAATAAAAGGAAATAAATCTCTAATTTAAGGGCCTGGCTTAGCAGGAGCAGCTGGCTGGGGTGGCCAAAAGGACCAGGGATGCTTTGATGCTCCATGGCTTCTGAGGGGAAAAGGGGAATAAAATGAAATAAAATCTTCATTTAAGGGTCTGGCCTGGTGGGGGCAGATGGGATTCTGAGGGGGAAAGGGAAATAAAAGGAAATAAAAGGAATTAAATCTCTAATTTAAGGGCCTGGCTTAGCAGGGGAAGCTGGCTGGGGTGGGCCAAAAGGACCAGGGACACTTTGGTGCTTGATGGCTTCTGAGGGGAAAATGGCAATAAAATGAAATAAAAGGAAATAAAATCTTCATTTAAGGGCCTGGCCTATGAAACCATTAATGTGTGGTTGGAATTCTGCACTTGGATGTTCAATTTCAGCCCAGCAGCACTGAGGGAACATTTCTGCTTGCCAAGGGAATGCTTTGGGGTGCAGGCCTTGATTTGTCCTGGTGCTTCACCAAAACAAAACTCTTCCAGCCTTCAATACCCTTTACCTTTAATATCCTTTTGGAATCTTTTACCTTTTAAAATCTTTTACCTTTTAAGATCTCCTTGAACTCCTGCAGAAGAACTTCCCTGGTGACTTCAGCCCCAGGGGCTCCCGGAGGTCCCTGAGGCCCAGGAGGTCCTGGAGGCCCAACCAGGCCTCGCTGAGAGAAAAAAACAAAAGGAAATTTGGGATTAAAACCAGAGAAGTGCAGAAAATCCTACAGGGAAATCAGCAGTGTGAGGGGTTTTGTTCCCAGAAAATTCCTGTGTCCTCAAATTAACCCTGTGGAGGGAAATCATTGGAAAAATCCAAGATTGTCCAAGCAGCAGAGGCAAAGTGCTGCATGATCGAGTGTCACTTGGCTCATTAATTTGAAATAAATCGCTTGTCCATACCTTGATTAATTAATCCTTTGGGATATTGATGCTTTAAGTTTTAGCTTTGATGTATTTCAGGTTCTGGAATTGGACAATTAAACCCCAATGTGCAAATGGACCAAAACTGATAAAAGTGTGAGACCTCATGACCGGTCAGACATTTTGTGTCCATTTTGTGACCATTTTGTGCCCATTTTGGGCCCATTTTGTGACCATTCTGTGCCCATTTTGTGACCATTTTGTGCCCATTCTGTGCCCATTTTGTGCCCATTTTGGGCCCATTTTGTGACCATTCTGTGCCCATTTTGTGCCCATTTTGTGACCATTCTGTGCCCATTTTGTGACCATTCTGTGCCCATTTTGTGCCCATTTTGTGCCCATTTTGTGCCCATTTTGGGGTCCATTTTGTGCCCATTTTGTGCCCATTTTGTGCCCATTTTACACCCATTCTGTGTCCATTTTGTGCCCATTTTGCGACCATTCTGTGCCCATTTTGGGACCATTCTGTGCCCATTTTGTGTCCATTTGGGGTCCATTTTATGCCCATTCTGTGCCCATTTTGTCCCCATTTTTTGACCATTTTGTGCCCACCTTGGGCCCAGCCCTGCCCAGGTTCCTGTCCTGCCCAAGGTGTCCCCCTAAAGACCTTTCAATAAATCTCTGCTTTATTCTCCAGCTCTGCCCAGTCTCTGTTCCAGCTCAGCCTGCCCAAAGCATCAATTATTTGCACTTTATCTCTTGGAAGGAGAAGAAAAATACAGATTTTACTTTAACTGAGCAGGTAAACAACCCAAAAAAAAAGGCCCAGTCTGAGAGCAGCTGATTCCAAATTCCCACCTCTGCTCTCCCAAAGGAGGAAGGCTCAAACTTCTCCAAAAATGGAGAAATTAAACACAAAAAAAAATGGAAATTCAGCACTCCTTGGAAAAGCTGGAAACCCTGAGGATGAGCAGCAGGGAGGAGAGCAAATCCTACCAATTTCTTGTCTTTCCCTTTGCATTTCCTCTTGGAATTGTTTCCATCGTCGGGGCGGTGCACGAAGGAGATCCAGGTCCTGCGGGGGTCTGTGATCCGTGGATCTGCGGATTCCAGGAGCTGAGGAGACACCAGGACTCTGAAATTCCATGGAAAACCTGCCCAGATACTCAGGGGATGGAAAAATCCATCCCAGGCTGTTCCTGCTGCTTTTGGGAGGACACTTGAGGGATCAGGAAGAGCCAAAAGCTCTGAAAATCCCTGAGATCTTTTTCTAATCCTCTGAAATTCCATGGAAAACCCGTCCAGATAAAAAATCAGCAGGAAAAATTTGATTTTTTTAAAATGGAAAATCGAGGGAAAATGGGAATTTTATGGGCATTTTTTGTCTTTAATGGGAATTTTGGTGGAGCAGAAGGATTTCAGAGCCTCAAACCTGCCCAAACTGAAGCAATAACTCAGGATTCCGTATGGCCACAGCACATCCCAAAAAATCAGCAGGAAAATCCGGATTTTTTAAATGGGAAATTGACGGAAAATGGGAATTTTATGGGGATTTTTTCTTTTTAATGGGAATTTTCATGGAGCAGAAGGGTTTTAGAGCCCCAAAGGTGCCCAACCCGCAGCGATTCCCGGGGCCATTCCCGGGGGCAGCGCAATTGTTCCCGAATTTGTTGGGAATTTTTGGCATTCCCGGCTTGTCCCACGGTTGCCGCGGTAACCGCCAACCCCAATGGGGCTGATCAAAGGCGGGCCCGGGGTCACCCCGGGGGGACACGGACAAAGTGTGACCCGGGGGGACACGGACAGAGCTGCGACCCCGGGATGGGCATTCCCTCCTCCCTCCCCACTGAATCCCGAGCCCAAAAGTTGCCCTGAAATCCCAAAAGCTGCCCTGAAACCCCAAAACCCCTCCGCTGTTCCCAAAAATCCCACAGAAATGTTCATCCCAAAGGATTCTGATTCTGGAAGTTTTCTTACTGCCCTTCCCACTTCCAATCCCAAAAGCTGCCCTGAAATCCCAAACCTGCTCTGAAATCCCAAACCTGCTCTGAAATCCCAAACCTGCTCTGAATTCCCAAAAGCTGCTCTGAATTCCCCCAAACCTGCTCTGAAATCCCAAAAGATGCTCTGAGTTCCCCCAAATCTGCTCTGAATTCCCAAAAGATGCTCTGAGCTCCCCAAAAGCTGCCCTGAAATCCCCAGAAGCTGCTCTGAATTCCCAAAAGCTGCTCCAAATCCCCAAAACCCCTCTGCTGTTCCCAAAAATCCCATTAAAATGTTGATCCTAAAGGATTTTGCGGTATCTGAAAAGTCCCTGGAAGTTTTCTGCTGTTTCCAGGTTCCCTTCTCACTCCCAATCCTAAAACCTGCTCTGAAATCCCAAAAGCTGCTCTGAATTCCCCAAAAGCTGCCCTGAATTCCCCAAAACCCCTCTGCTGTTCCCAAAAATCCCATAGAAATGTTCATCCTAAAGGATTCTGATTCTGGAAGTTTTCTCACTGCCCTTCCCACTTCCAATCCCAAAAGCTGCTCTGAAACCCCAAAAGCTGCCCTGAAATCCCAAACCTGCTCTGAATTCCCCAAATCTGATCTGAAATCCCAAACCTGATCTAAAATCCCAAAAGCTGCTCTGAATTCCCCCAAACCTGCTCTGAAATCCCAAAAGATGCTCTGAGTTCCCCAAACCTGCTCTGAATTCCCAAAAGATGCTCTGAGTTCCCCCAAAAGCTGCCCTGAAATCCCCAGAAGCTGCTCTGAATTCCCAAAAGCTGCTCCAAATTCCCAAAACCCCTCTGCGGTTCCCAAAAATCCCATTAAAATGTTGATCCTAAAGGATTTTGCGGTATCTGAAAAGTCCCTGAAAGTTTTCTGCTGTTTCCAGGTTCCCTTCTCACTGCCAGTCCCAAAAGCTGTTCTGAAATCCCAAAAGCTGCTCTGAAATCCCAAAAGCTGCTCTGAAACCCCAAAAGCTGCCCTGAAATCCCAAACCTGCTCTGAAATCCCAAACCTGCTCTGAATTCCCCCAAACCTGCTCTGAAATCCCAAAAGATGCTCTGAGTTCCCCCAAACCTGCTCTGAAATCCCAAAAGCTGCTCCGAATTCCCCCAAAAGCTGCTCTGAATTCCCAAAAGCTGCCCTGAATTACCAAACCTGCTCCAAATTCCCCAAATCCCTCTGCTGTTCCCAAAAATCCTACAGTAATGTTCATCCTAAAGAATTTTGAGGGATCTGAACAGGTCCCTGGAAGTTTCCTGCTCTTTCCAGGTTCCCTTCTCACTCCCAATCCCAAACCTGCTCTGAAATCCCAAACCTGCTCTGAATTCCCAAAACCTGCTCTGAAATCCCAAAAGCTGCTCTGAGTTCCCCCAAACCTGCTCTGAATTCCCAAAACCTGCTCTGAAATCCCCAAAACCCATCCCAAACCACTCCCTGGAAGTTCTCCACTGTTCCCAACCTGGGAAAATCCTCAAAATTAACCCAAAAATCCAAAATTAATCCACCAAATTAGCCTGGAAAAAGCAGGAAAAAGCAGGAAAATCCCATTGCAGGCAGGGGAAATCCCATCAATAAATGCCATCAAATAATGCTATTCCCAAAATCTGCTCTGAATTCCCAAACCTGCTCTGAAATCCCAAAAACCTGCTCAGAATTCCTCAAATCCCTCTGCTAGTCCCCCAAATCTGCTCTGAATTCCCCCAAACCTGCTCTGAATTCCCAAAAATCCATCCCAAAGAATTCCAAACCACTCCCTGGAAGTTCTCCACTGTTCCCAACCTGGGAAAATCCTCAAAATTAACCCAAAAATCCAAAATTAATTCACCAAATTAGCCTGGAAAGGGCAGGAAAAAGCAGGGAAATCCCATTGCAGGCAGGGAAATCCCATCAATAAATGGCATCAAATAATGCTGTTCCCAAAAGCTGCTCTGAAATCCCAAAAACCTGCTCAGAATTCCCAAAATCTGCTCTGAAATCCCAAAAACCTGCTCAGAATTCCTCAAATCCCTCTGCTATTCCCAAAAGCTACTCTGAATTCCCAAAATCCATCCCAAAGAATTCCAAACCACTCCCTGGAAGTTCTTCACTGTTCCCAAGCTGGGAAAATCCTCAAAATTAACCCAAAAATCCAAAATTAATCCACCAAATTAGCCTGGAAAGGGCAGGGAAAAGCAGGGAAAAGCAGGGAAAAGCAGGAAAAAGCAGGAAAAGGCAGGAAAAGGCAGGAAAAGGCAGGAAAAGGCAGGAAAAGGCAGGGAAATCCCATTGCAGACAGGAAAATGCCATCAATAAATGCCATCAAATAATGCTGTTCCCCAAACCTGCTCTGAATCCCCCAAACCTGCTCAGAATTCCTCAAATCCCTCTGCTATTCCCAAAAGCTGCTCTGAATTCCCCCAACCTGCTCTGAATTCCCAAAAATCCATCCCAAAGAATTCCAAACCACTCCCTGGAAGTTCCTCACTGTTCCCAACCTGGGAAAATCCTCAAAATTAACCCAAAAATCCAAAATTAATCCACGAAATTAGCCTGGAAAGGGCAGGAAAAAGCAGGAAAAGGCAGAAAATGGCAGGGAAATCCCATCAGTAAATGCCATCAAATAATGCTATTCCCAAAAGCTGCTCTGAATTCCCCCAAACCTGCTCTGAAATCCCAAAATCTGCTCTGAATTCCCCCCAAGCTGCTCTGAAACCCCAAACCTGCTCTGAAATCCCCAAAAGCTGCTCTGAATTCCCAAAAATCCCACACAAATACCCATCCCAAAGAATTCCAAACCAGTTCCCCACTGTTCCCAACCCAAAACCCCAAAATTAATTCACAAAACGAGCCTGGAAAGGGCAGGAAAAAGCAGGGAAAAGGCAGGGAAAATGCAGGGAAATCCCATTGCAGGCAGGAAAATCCCATTACAGGCTGGAATAAATCCGGGAATGACCCCAGACCCACCTTGGGGTGCTCGTGGCCCGGGGCCAGGGAGGCGTTCAGGGGCTCCGGGGGTTCCTTGCGGCCCTTCCTGCCCCGCCCGGCCCCCGCGGGACCCGCCCGGGGCCAGAGCAGCCATAGCAGCAGCAGCAGCCAGCGGCAGCGCCCCATGCTGGGAATGGGGAAAATGGGATTGGGGGCCAAAAAAATCTGAATTTAGCAGGGTGGGGTCAAGGAGTCAGGGGGGAAATCCCTTCAGGATCAAAAAAAATTGGATTTGTGTCCAAAAAATCCGAATTTGTCAGGTCAGGATCAAGGAGTCAGGGGGGATATCCTTAAGGATTAAAAAAATTTGATTTGTGTCCAAAAAAATCCCAATTTGTCAGGTCAGGATCAAGGAGTCACAGGGGAAATGCTCCAGAAGCGAGGGAAAATCAGATTTATATCCAAAAAAATCCCAATTTGTCAGGGTGGGATCAAGGATCCAGGGGGGAACTCCCTAAGGATCAAAGAAATTTGATTTGTGTCCAAAAAAATCCTGATTTGTCAGGCTGGGATCAAGGAGTCAGGGGGGAAATGGTTCAGGACCAAAACAATTTGATTTGTGTCCCAAAAAATCCCAATGAACTAGGGTGGGATTAAGGAGTCAGGGGGGAAATCCTTCAGGATTAAAAAAATTTGATTTGTGTCCAAAAAATCCGAATTTGTCAGGTCAGAATCAAGGAGTCAGGTGGACAACCCTTAGGGATCCAAAAAATTTGATTTGTGTCCAAAAAAATCCCAATTTGTCAGGTCAGGATCAAGGAGTCAGGGGGGAAATCTTTAAGGATCAAAAAAATTGGATTTGTGTCCAAAAAATCCGAATTTGTCAGGTCAGGATCAAGGAGTCACAGGGGAAATGCTCCAGAAGCGAGGGAAAATCAGATTTATATCCAAAAAAATCCCAATTTGTCAGGGTGGGATCAAGGATCCAGGGGGGAACTCCCTAAGGATCAAAGAAATTTGATTTGTGTCCAAAAAAATCCTGATTTGTCAGGCTGGGATCAAGGAGTCAGGGGGGAAATGGTTCAGGACCAAAAAAATTGGATTTGTGTCCCAAAAAATCCCAATGAACCAGGTTGGGATCAAGGAGTCAGGGGGGAAATCCTTAAGGATCCAAAAAATTGGATTTGTGTCCAAAAAATCCAAATTTGTCAGGTCAGGATCAAGGAGTCAGGTGGGAAATCCTTAATAATCCAAGAAATCGGATTTGTGTCCCAAAAAATCCCAATGGACCAGGGTGGGATCAAGGAGTCAGGTGGGAAATCCTTAAGGATCAAAAAAAATTCTGGATTTGTATCCAAAAAAATCCAAATTAAGCAGATCAGGATCAAGAAGCCAGGTATGAAATCCTTCAGGAGCAAAAAAAAAATTTGATTTGTGACCAAAAAATCCAAATTAAGCAGATCAGGATCAAGGAGTCAGGTGTGAAATGGTTCAGGATCAAAAATAATTCCAGATTTGTGTCCAAAAAATCCAAATTAAGCAGGTCAGGATCGAGGAGTCAGGTGTGAAATCCTCCAGGAGCAATAAAAAAATTCAGATTTGTCTCTAAAATAAATCCAAATTAACCAGGTGAGAAGGATCCAAGTGGTCACCAAAAAAATCCGGATTTGTGTCCAAAAAAATCCAAATTTATCAGGTCAGGATCGAGGAGCCAGGTGGGAAATCCTCCAGGAGCAACAAAACCCAAAGAAATCCAAATGAACCGGGTGAAAGAGATCCAAAAAAATTAAAAATCCAAATTTCAGGAGGATCCAAAGGGAAAAATCCGGATTTGTGTCCAAAAATTCCAAATTCCAGGAAGATCCAAAGGAAATCCTTCAGGTTCAAAAAAAAAATTTCCGGATTTGTGTCCAAAAAGTCCAAATTCCAGAAGGATCCAAAGGAAAAATTCCGGATTTGTGTCCAAAAAATCCAAATTTCAGGAGGATCCAAAGGAAAAATTCCGGATTTGTGTCCCAAAAATCCAAATTCCAGAAGGATCTGAGGGAAATCCTTCAGGTTCAAAAAAATATTTGGATTTGTGTCCAAAAAATCCAAAATCCAGGAGGATCCAAAGGAAAAAATCCGGATTTATGTCCCAAAATTCCAAATTCCAGGAAGATCCAAAGGAAATCCTTCAGGTTCAAAATAAAATTCTGGATTTGTGTTCAAAAAATCCAAATTCCAGGAGGATCCAAAGGAAAAAAATCCAGATTTTTGTCCAAAAAATCCAAATTCCAGCAGATCCTCGGGCTGGAGAAGGCAGAGCCGAATTTCCTTGGAATTCTGGAGCCCCCGGGAGGATCTGGGATTCCTCTGGGACGTGGGGGCTGCTCTGGGCCCAAACCTGGCTTGGAACCGGTTTTAAGGGTGCTCAGCACCCCAAATCTGGCCTGAAACCGGTTTTGTTCTGCCCCTTCTGACCCCCTTAATCCGGTTTCAAACTGGTTTTACTCAGTCCCCTCTGCTCCCCTGAAATTTGATTTAAAACCGGTTTCACTTTGCCCACCAAATGGGGCTGGAAACCGGTTTTAAAGGGTCTCAGCACCCCCAAATTTGGGCTTGAAACCGGTTTCACTCTGCCCCTTCTGCCCCCTTAATCCAGTTTGAAACTGGTTTTACTCCGGACCCTCAAACGGGGCTTGAAATTGGTTTTAAAGGGTCTCAGTGTCCCCAAAATCAGGCTTGAAACTGATTTTACTCTGCCCCTTCTGACCCCCTTAATTCGGTTTGAAACCAGTTTCACTCTGGACCCCCAAAATGGGCCTTGAAATTGGGTTTAAAGGCGCTCAGGTCTCCCAAATTCAGGCTTGAAACCGGTTTCACTCTGCCCCACCAAATGGGGCTGGAAACCGGTTTTAAAGGGTCTCAGCACCCCCAGATTTGGACTTGAAACCGGTTTCACTCTGCCCCTTCTGACCCCCTTAATTCAGTCTGAAACCGGTTTTGCTCTGGACCCCAAACGGAGGCTTCAAACCGGTTTTAAAGGGTCTCAGCCCCCCCGCCCCAGTCGACTTTAAAGCCGGTTTTAAAGGTCCTGGCAGGTGCAGCAATCGCAGCTGAGCCTCAGGCGGGGCTTTGCCCTGAGCCCGGCTCAGCCGTGGCCTCCATCCCCTGCATCCCTCTCATCCCTGGGGAATTCTGCTCCGGGAATTCTGCTCCGGGAATTCCGGGTCAAACCCTCCTCATCCTCCCCCCTCCGTCCCTCTCACATCCCCGGGAATCGGGAGCCGGGGAGGGGCGAGTCCCGGCTCAGCCTGGGAGGGGGGAAATAAATCCCTCACACCCCAAAATAAATCCCTCAGATCCCAAAATAAATCTCTCAGATCCCAAAATAAATCTCTCAGATCCCAAAATAAATCCTTCAGATCCCCAAAATAAATCCCTCAGATCCCCAAAAATAAATCACTCACACCTCAAAATAAATCTCTCAGATCCCCAAATAAATCCCTCAGATCCCAAAACCCCAAATCTCTCACACCTCAAAACCCAAATCCTTCAGATCCCAAAAATAAATCCCTTACATCCTAAAAACCAAATCCTTCAGGTCCCAAAAAACAAATCCCCCACACCCCAAAAACCAAATCTCTGAGATCCCAAAACCCCAAATCTCTCAGATCCCAAACCCCAAATCCTTCAGATCCCAAAAAACAAATCCCTCAGATCCCAAAAAACAAATCCCTCAGATCCCAAAAAACAAATCCCTCAGATCCCAACCCCCATCTGTCAGATCCCAAAATACCAAATCCTTCAGGTCCCCGAACCCAAATCCTTCAGATCCCAAAAAGTAAATCCACACCTCCCAAAAAACAAATCCCCCACACCCCAAACCCCTCAGATCCCCAACCCCAAATCCCTCACACCCGACAAAACCAGATCCCTCAGATCCCCAAAATCCAAATCCCTCACACCCCAAATCCCAAATCCTTCAGATCCCAAAAAATAAATCCACACTTCCCAAAAAACAAATCCCCCAAACCCCAAATCCCTCACACCCCCAAACCCAAATCCCCCAAACCCCAAATCCCTCAGATCCCCAACCCCAAATCCTTCAGATCCCAAAAAATAAATCCACACTTCCCAAAAAACAAATCCTCCAAACCCCAAATCCCCCAAACCCCAAATCCCAAATCCCCCAAACCCCAAACCCCAAATCCCTCACACCCCAAACCCCAAATCCCTCAGATCCCAAAAAATAAATCCACACTTCCCAAAAAACAAATCCCCCAAATCCCTCAGATCCCAAAACCCCAAATCCTTCAGATCCCAAAAAATAAATCCACACTTCCCAAAAAACAAATCCCCCAAACCCCAAATCCCCCGCACCCCAAATCCCTCAGATCCCAAAAAATAAATCCACACTTCCCAAAAAACAAATCCCCCAAATCCCTCACACCCCCAAACCCAAATCCCCCAAACCCCAAACCCCAGACCCCAAACCCCTCAGACCCCGAACCGCAGCGGGACCAGCGAACCCCCGCGGGTGTCCCGGGCTCCGGGAGGAGCAGGTGAACTTTTCCCGAGGATTTTTTTCCTTCGCTTTTCCCTAAGGACGAGCAGCGAATCCCGGAGCTGTCAGGGCAGGAATTCCCATCCCAGCCCTGCTCAATTCCGGGCAGAATCCCAGGAAAAATTCCCGGAAAAATTCCAGCGAGAATTCCGGGCAGAATTCCAGGTAGAATTATTCCAGACAGAATTCCAGGCAGAATAATTCCGGACAGAATTATTCCAGGCAGAATTCCAGGAAAAAATCCGGACAGAATAATCCCAGGGAGAATTCCAGGCAGAATAATCCCAGACAGAATTCCAGGAAAAATCCCGGACACGATCCCAGATTTTCCCGGGGCTCTGAGTCCCGCCGGCCGCTCCTCCCCGCGCTCCTCTCCCCGAGGAGTTTCCATCGACTCCAAGGAAAAAGGAGGAGAAAAAAAAAACAGGGAAAAAAAAAAAGAAAAGGAGGAGGAGGAGGAGGCGGCGCCGCTCCCCGCACATTCCCGGGAAATTCCCGGACATTGCAGATCGGGATCGCGGCTCCCTCCCCTGGGCAGTTCCAGGGAAAATCGGATTCCTGGGAATTCCGAGCGCTCGGAATGCGCGGCTGGGGGGATCCATCCCCGGCGGGACAGGGCGGAATTCCCGATTTATTT